>PYAF01004221.1:191038-203967 GCA_007407185.1 Glycine tomentella
AAATAATTTTTATTTTTCTAATTATTTCAATTAATTTCGAGCGTTTTGACATAAAATACGCCTCCATCGAACATTTCCATAAAAACGCTCGAAATTAATTGAAATAATTAGAAAAATAAAAATTATTTTGCAATTCACTGATTGAATAGACAAAAAATTAGAAAGCAAGAATTTTTTTGGGTGTTGAAGATTAAATCGCAAGTTTGAGGCACTTAGAGGCCTCTTTTGGGAAAAAATTTTGGGCAAGTCCCTTTTGGGACTTGCCTGTGGCTTCTCCTCGATATTTCGAGCGCGTGGCCACTGGTATCGTCTCAATCGGACATCCCAGCCAAAAGTTATGGTCTTCCGAAATTTTTCCGCATCGCGCCGCAAGATGACACGTGTCTCAAAATGACACGTGTCGGCCCCTGCTTAGTCACGTCTTGGGAGGACGTGATTCAGCCCCAGTCACGTCCTGGGTGGACGTGATTAAACACGTCATGGGATGACGCGTTTGGTAACAATAGATCCGTAATTACTTTTCAAAATACCATATTTTAGTAATTTTTTATTAAAAATGCATTATTTTAATTTTTTTGCCGTTGTCAGTGGTCCAATAAAATTACCATTTTGGGATAAACTCGCATGCATTGTGAAAACTTTTACATTAAAAATTATTTTTAAGATGACTTTTGAAAGAATTATTATTATAAAATTTAATAAAATTATTATATAATAATAATATGAATTTTGTTACATTATGCATGCTTATAAATAGTTTAAATACATTTTTGTTTATATAATTTAATTTTTTTCCTGCACTTTTTTTATTTAATTCTTATAAAATATATTTATTTTATTTTTCATCCTTAAAAGATTTTAGATAATATTTTTTTAATATTTAAAACACTTTTTTTTACTGTTCAAACATTTTACAAGAACTAAAAAAGAATTACACGAACAAAAAAATATTAAATTACAAGAATATATATATATATATATATATATATTAAAAAAAAAGTTTTATAGTGTCCATAAATGTAAAACTTAGGAAAGTTGCAATACTCCAAGCATAATAGCTAGTGAAATACTTGTATTAGAACCAATTATATCCATAAGATAGATAGTGTAATCATCTTTGGGCATGCATATTGAAGCATATAATCCTTTTTCTTTCCCAAATCTCTCCGGCTTACCCAGTTCACCATCAGAAGGAAAGGACTCACGTGGGTTTCCCACCGGTAATGCATTAGCAGCATTACTTAGTTGAAAGAGAAGTTCTTCACATTGCTTAGATCATAATCAATGCAAGCAAGTGTACATCTAAAGATTTTGGTGAGGGACATTGGATTGGTTGGGTGCTTAATTAAAAAAATGAGCACCAACAACCAGTGATTGGTCTCTTGGAAGTTGGAATCACACAGCTCTTGGAAAGCAACACCGTGACACACATGTGAGAGGCAGCTTTAACCATCATAATTTTCAAGGTACTGCATTCAAAAGCTGCTGCATGTAGTGCAGGCTAGCTAGGTTGTTGTCTGCTTTTAATGACAATGATGCATGTGATGTCCTTTCCCACCACACCATAATTTTCTTGGCTATCAATTTTCACACTATGCTGTTTTCCTTTTTCTGAATTTTCATGAACATAAGGATAATGACCTCCACCATTGTGTCAAATCCTTCCGGCTCCAGGATATAATGGATTTGTTAATTAGTATTTTTTGAAATATGATACTCATAAAAAAAAAAACATTTTAAAAAAATTATATAAAAAAAACTTTAAAAAATAAAAATTAATACAGTATATATTTTATTTTTAATAAAAAATACTTATGTTTTAAATTCTAAAACTAATATCTTAAGAATACTTATTAGCATTTTTTATATGAATTCATCACTGAATCACAATGGTGTACATATATTGTCAATAGGTATATGTGGAATACGTAATGCAAGGCATGGTCTTTGGACATCTTGGGATAATTAATTAAATATATTAATATTTTTCACATTAAATAAATGTTGAGGGAGTGTGGTCTACTTAATATATTAGTTTTTGGCTTAATTGTTTTCTTAAATATGGTGTAATAGTGTGATTTTAATTTCATAGATTTAAACTGCATTAATTGAATCGCAACTCTCAGTTTTCTTTCATTTACAACTCTCAGTTTTCTTTCATTTACAATTAGGTCTATGTCTATCAAGAATGAGACACTGAGACTTACTTTATTTTGGGGGGAGGAGGGGAGTAAACTCACAATATTTTCTAATTGAGAGGGAAAAATTAATTATTCAAAGTAATGAAATTTATTTAAAGGAGTGATTATTCTTAACACACAAGAATTTAAAATTGAATCTTTAATCATATATTTAAGAGATATAATTATCTATTAATAATTATATCACATCATATTAGTTTAAAACAAGACTTATTAACATATGGATAAGTTATTTTTTTATATTAATATTATTGATATAGAATATTTATCAATTTTATTGATCATTAATCTCTTTAGAAGAATTTAACTGACTATCTTCAATAAGAATTTTTCAATAAGAATTTTTCTCCCAACCACATTCTTGTTTGAGATTGTGTAACATTATTTTTAGATTTTTTGTTTCCCTTTTTTATTCTTGTTTGAGATTGTGTAATATTATTTTTAGATTTTTTGTTTCCTTTTTTATTCTTGTTTGAGAACTCTTAATTTTTAGCATTAATTTCTGGTGTTGATTTTTGGATTCGTGCAAATTCACAAACAAGCTTCAACTTTTGTTGAGTTCTGGAAAATGGTTACTCAGAGGATGGAGACGGACACATCTTAAGAAGAAGAAAAAAATCAATAAAACATAATGTGTCAATCACATAAACAATTCGCTAACGCCGTTTGGGACACTGGTGCCAATGTAACAAGAATGTAAAAGTTTGAGATTTTTAAGTAGGGTGAAAAAAAATGAAACACATGTGTAAATATTAAGATATAATGGGTATTATTGTCATTTGCTTAATATCGATATAATCTAAATCAACCTTTAAAAAAGTCAAATCATATGTAGAAGTTATATCATTTAAATAGGACAGGTTGAGATGTTAAATTAATTTAGAAAATAAATCACACTCAAATATTATAAAACTTAACTTAACTCAACGTATTTAATTTCCACCCTACAATGTAGATTAATTAGCACATTAACCCATTAACTTAAGAAAAAAAAGAGGCTCGAAAGCACATCACATATATAATGGCAAGAGACAATTCAGAGTGGGAATGAGCAAAATTAAAGGTGCGTACACCAAGTGTAACATTTAGATGTGAGGGGCCAATAAACTAGAGAACATCACAACTAGAATATTTAGATGTTGAAGGAAAATTATTTGACTCGAAATATAACAAAGAGGGACCACTAAAGAATGCATAATTCATATAATGCCCTATTCAACACATGGGCTGAGTCATGGTATTTCTACTTTCAATTTTGACACATAATTTTCATTTTTATTTTAAGAATTCTTCATGAAAAAATTATATATTAAAAATTAACTGAAACATTTTATGTAAAAAAAATAATATATTCAAAATATTAATTCAATTTGATTTAACCAATTAGTAGGCTAATTTTCAATAATAGGTGATAAAATTAAATTAAGAAAGTAACAAATATATAAACAAATTGAAACTTAATCAAATAAAGTAGTAAGTGCAATTTTTTTTAAGAAAATTGATTGGTGTATATAATATTTTTAATAATAAACTAAAATTGAAAAATCAAATTTTAACGAGATAAATACACTTATAGATAAAATTTAATATATAAATGTACTTTTCCTAAATGAATTTTTATTATTAACGTATCTAGTTAGGACTTTTTTTAAAATTTCAATTGTAGCGTTAAAATAAGTGTAAGAATGATTAATATTATTGAACATATGAGTGTTCATTGGCCTTAACAATTCGACTGTTTTTTTATGCTGATATATTTTTATTTTATGCTGTAACTATTCGACTGTATTATATGAAGTAACAGTCCTTTGCTCGTTTTCTTGCCCTTGTTTATCACGCATATGAATCAAGATTTTTATTTTTTTATTTTTATTTTTATTGTTGTTACACTTTTTTTTTTTTTTTCGTGTTATAGTTGTTACTATTTAGTTTAGGCGAGAGAAGTTCAAGTTTGGGCTTTAAGGTGATTTCTAGCTCATTTTAGCTTACATGACTATTTATTTGGGCTAGTCATAAAAAGGCAGCTAATTTGCTTTGACGAGTTGTCATTGGCCCCATTTTAATTGCTTTTGGCCCTAATCAAGGGGTTGGCCATTTTTTAAGTTTTTTTTTATAAAATTATGATTTTATTGTATAAAATACACATAATAATCATAATTTCATTGTGTAACTATTTTTACAACCCTTATCACATAGGAATCATGATTTTATTGTACTTTTTTTTTTATCACCCCAGACGTAAAAATAGAATCACAATTTCGTTGTTATATTTTTTTAGCATTTCCCTTTACAAAACGAAATCGTGATTCTATAGTTTTTTTTTTCCATAACATGAGATTCCATTGAAGTGAAAAAAATTAAACAAAAAAATCTAAATTTGTTGTATTGGTTTTTAAAAAAATATATTTAGTATTTTTTATTGATTGAACACTGCAATACTATTTTTTTCTGAGACGTATTGACTAAACACTATTTTATTTTCTGATAAGCATACCAATCATATTAAATATAGATGCAATCTAAACTGTTTATATTATCGATGCGATCTCAACCATTGGTATGACTGACAAGAGAACAATAAATCATCTAATATAAATAACAATATAGGTTTAATGCAACTTAGCATTTTTGCTTGATATTCACCATATTTCTTTAAACATTGAGAGTGTATGTGTTGTTGTATATTGCGATGGTGACATGATTTCATCATCTAGAGGAGTATTATGTGAATGTCTTAGTGGTCCTAAAGTCGTTACAATAAATGAGCACATGTTGCTTGATGCTTTAAGGAAAACAACTATGAATGCCATTAAAAGTTGTAAAATTTTACTTGATCTTTTTTACCATCAACTTGTTTACATAGGCGATGATTGTGTTAAATACGAGTATATGGAGCTTAAATGTGATGATGATGCAGGAAAAATATTTTTCAGAATTTAGTAGCAAATGTCTGACTAAGTTGAATACAACCATTGGTCGATCTCTAGATGAAATATTTACTCTGCTATGCAAGCCAAGATTTGATGATGAGATCATTGCTCTGATGCATGATAAATCTGTGTAATCATGTTTTTACTTTATAAAATAGTACATTATTTTTTAAGAAATATTTGTATTGTCGGTGCTTCTTTAGTTGTTGATATTTGTTTTATGAATTAATTGAAAAGACATTTGTTTTAACTAGACACGTGTTGTTTAAACAGTTGATGAATGCAAAAAAAAAAATAATTCAACCACAACATAAACTAAAAAAAAAATATTTCAAAACAACAAAAACTATAATACTACACCAAATAGCTAATTGTTTGTGTAAGAGATGAAGCTTTGATCATAAATTTTTTGAACAATTTAATAAAAAAATGTCATAATTTTTATGTTTAAACTAATTATTTTAGTTACATATAATGATAAAATAGCTAATTTAAACACATTGACAGTTAACAACCTAATTTAATTAATTTTAATATAATGACAGTTAACTGTTAACGACCGTCATTATATTACAGTTTAATTATTTTAAAATATAAAAAAATGATAACAGTATTAGTAAAAAAATTGACAGAATAACCACTTTGGGTAACAGTTCAAATTTAAAGAACCAAGACATTATGTTTAAGACATAAAAGAATAAAGCTGAAATTACTAAAAAAATTAAGTACTAAAAAGGATATTTTAGCCAAATAAAAATCATGCAACATATTTTGAAAGACTAAAAAAATAGAATTTTTTTGGGAACTAAAAGTGAACATATTTTTTTTATATTTTTTAAATACTATTCTACCATTTCTAATAATTTTAATTAACACTTTAAAACCAAAATAAGCTCTTGCAAACTTTTACTTTTAGATAAACTATTCTCAAACACAAAAATCCATTCTTTCCAAAGTATATCTTTTGATGTTTCAACATTAATTAACTCAAAACAATAGTATCTTCCCATTAATTATCTAAACACACTTCAAGAATGATTATGCATCAAAAAAGGGAAAAAATGAATTACTTTTTATTTAATTCACACCAGTAGGAAAAATAAATAAATAAATTCCACGAGTGAGCATGTTCTCCACCTTTTAGTTACTACTGCAGTTGCTGAGACGAAACTATCTCCAATAAAACGGGATTTAGAGGTCTCAACTTCTTCAATCAGAAATCACACGTTTACCTAAGCAAGTAGCTAACCAATAGAACAGCTCATAACAACGGAAGCTAGTTATCAATTATGATTGCCATTTTTCAGCCTTTTTATTCATTTATTTATTTATATTTTTCCAATCCTGTAGTCGCAAATATGTGAGAGCAATAACCTACATCACAATTAAATTTGCAGGAAAAAAATATATATAATTGAGGTTTTATAAAAGCAGTATAAATTTGACGTCCAAACAACTTCTCAGCTTAATTTAGTGCATGTTTGATAACTTAAATGGAAAAATAATAACTTCTTTTCCCCTCAAACACTCTCAGATGCGCAATATATTGAAAGCAACCATATGATACAACGCACTTAATAAATATGCAATGTTTCTAGGTGTGTTCCCTTTACGTAAAGGCAGTGTACAGCTAAGAAAGCACAGCACTGAGAAGAAAAGTGTTCCAAATACACCTTTTTGTTATCATAACACATAATTTTGTTCAAATTGTTTTTCAAGATTGATCTAAAGTTAACAAAACGACTTTCCACAACCAAAGATTTGTCTAAGTCCTCGAACTTAAGGTTGCAGAACAGTCAACAGAGGTGCTACCTTAGGCCAATAGCATATGCCCAGAAAATCCAACAATGATCAATCTGAGCATACACCAAAGTCTGGCTACCCCTACCCTCAAAGTGCTTCCAATACTGAGCCAAAAGTCCTCAAACTTGACTTGGGCATGAAGATGCTTATTACCAGCATAAGACTTCACTTGGGGAGAGTTTCACTATCTTGATTCAGTTTCCATATGCATCCCCCTCACCCAGACATAGTACAGGTTTGGATTAGCGTTATAAATGTACATTACAACGGCTTTTCCACGTCAAATGAAAAAAATATATGTGAAAACTACTCTGTAGCTTCTTGCTTGACGTGTGTTAAGTGCTTATAGACATGAAACCAAACACACCAATAGAATCAGTGTGGGGCAATCCCTTAAATATGTTTGGGATAATAGCACCGAGGCAACCGTGGTAAGGCCCATGGCATATTTATATTGGAGAAGCCACTGTGTACTTTTGAATCAGAATAACCAACGACAAGAAAAATATTGTCTGTGGGGAAAATGTTGCGCCCAACAATGCTCTCTTACTAAAGGGAGCATAGGCCTGCACGGACTTCACTAAATAGATAACTTAGAAGCAGAAGTCTTTTTCAATCTTCAATCTTAACTTCATCGTGGAACAAATATTCCTGGACAAAATATGGAAAATTGGAACTTGTCCCTGCATAACATTTAACTATAGCATGTTCAACTACAATTTCAAATTCCAACAAACTTCTTTTTGGTGCAGGGGAAAAGAAAGACAAAGACAGATTAAAAAAAAAGAGAAGGCAACACCTAGAAAGAAGCTACAAACTAGACACTAAGGCTTGTTAGGAATCATAAAAAAATGCAAAGCTGAGAGAAGGTCGAGGATCCTTTGTATTGGTAAAAGGTCTGCAGATATCTACTCCCTTCATGCAGCATGTGAGAAAGTCACACCTCCCAATCACGTTTGAATATCATATGGATATCACCAATAATATTGCCATAATTATGTGTGGAAGGAAATTATGTGTGGAGCCTCCCCCTTAAGCGTGGAATTTCCGGAGAATGGGATATGTAGAAAATTATGTGTGGAAGGAAAGCATTCTGCATGAGATTTTATGCTTCCATGGTGTGGGTGTTTGGATCTGCATTACAGTTTCAGACTTGTGTCTTTTCCTCATTCAAAGCACTAGCTTAAATGGATAGCTTCTGAATTTCACATCTCTTATGCACATTCTCCCCCAGTCAGATGCGAAACCAAACTAGCCAAGAGTTTGACTACACAGAATTTGTGGTAATGAAGATCCCGGCAAAATGGAGACCAGTTCTCAATGGACCGAGTTCTGTTTTGCATATTAGTACCTTGAAAGCAGTCAGAGTCTCATAGAACCCGCACAGGTAATAAAAACCAATGAAAAACTATAACACAAAGGGTTCTGAGGGTCAGCATGGTCTGTTGAACATTCCCTTGCATCTTTTGGAGGCCATTAGATTGGGTAATCAATTGGATACCACATACTCATGCTAAGAGAATGGTTCATTAAAATTTATATTCTTTTCATGAGAAATAGGACATCATAATACACAGGAAAAAATGGCAAAAGAATGTCAGGTGCAGTATGCATGAGGTGAATGCATCTCACTGGCTCAACTAATCCTACTCTCTCAGACAGCTATCTTACAAACAAAAAATAATAATCTGGCAGGGGGTATGCACATGGAACCAGTCAACATCCAAAACCTTATCAAGAATCAAAACCAATCAAATAATATATCACGGGTCCCATACAATAGCAGCAAAAGTGTGATCTGAAGCTAATTTTGAAGTTGGGGTGGGCACATATCTTCCTGCCAATCATCATCTGAATCTGCTATATCCTAGTCAATATGAGAATTCATGACCTCGAAGTGAAATATGTTTCTTCGCCCATATAGCAATGTCCTCAGCACAAACCTGGGCCTGAGGGCTTTTCAGAAGGACGTCAAGGGTTGCAAATTCATGTACTGCATCCTTATACTCAAGAACAGGTGCATCAACATTCACCTTCCGGAGCTCCTCTGAGTAAGCAATGGCACGATCCCTCATCCAGTCATGCTCGGCCACAACTGTCAATGTTGGAGGCATCAACTTTAAAGGAGGACCCCGGCCTGGGACAAGGGGATTAGCAGCTGGATGGTCCAAATTAAATTCCTCCTCAGGTAGGAAAAGTTTCCAGGCAAGCGTACACATGGCCTTGTCATAAAAGTAAGAGTTTGCCAATTTTATTTCAGAACGTGTGGGAACACTTCCAATGAAAAATGGATACATCAGGACCTGTGCTACCACCTTGACAGGTTCCAGAAGTTTGCCTCCTTCCACAGCTTTTCGAGCCACGTAGTCTGCAATATTGGCACCACAACTCGCTCCAAGAAGAACACATCTGTTTCAACATTAAGGAAATAAAATGGTTAAGCACTGAACAAGGAAGTACATTACTCCATGAGGATGAGGAATATCTTACAAGTGGAATCAAAGGAAGCATGACAGGAAGGAGTTACTGTGATCACAATACAAAGGCATACTTACAAAATTGTTAATTTTTTTAATGCACGCATACAAGGGTCCTTTTCAAGAGGAAAGATTTTTAGGTGTACTCTAAGAGGATTACAACACTCCACTAAGAATGTAATACATGGAAGCATAAAGCATACATGCCATCAGGTCAAAAACAAAATAATGTCAAACTGTATCTGAGCAGTTATAAAACTACCAACAGGATTATTTTGAGAGTATATTAGGATATTTCCTTTTAGAAAGCCATTGTATCCCAGTATGTTCCACCATGCCCAGAGGAGATAATAGTTACCTTCTTGGTCAAACAATCATCTTCTCAATTCACCCTATCACTTTTAACAATAGCCAAATATGCCTTCAGATAAAGAGTGCTTATTGCTTAAAAGTTATTATATTTGTGTATAAATATTGTTAATGATTCCCTAACCAAGCTTCATGGATCAAATATTGTGTTTTGTTAAAGACATACAAAAAATTCATTTAGTATGGAAGATATAGTTGAGATAGGGTGGCAGACAACTGAAAGATTAGTATAGAAGGGTGCCCTAGGGCGCAAGGCTCCCACCACCACTGTAGGAAAACTAAAATTTGATATCGACAATAATAAATATAGTAAACAAATCGTCAAATATAAGGAAAGAATGAAAGAACATCCTAGAAGAAAAAACATTCACAAAATGTTGCTTAAGCACTACGGGTCCACTAGTCCACTTCTTTTATTCACAAAAAGCAATTCCCTAAACAGTAGTGCAGAATTATTTTTGCCAGCCAACAAGTAACCTCTCCACTCGAAGAATATCTTGCATGCCATCACAAGACATCACATTATCGCCTCTCTTTCATTATGTTTGTACTTTCCATAATATGCATATTTTGTTGAATACGTCATAACTGACCTAATTAAATTTCAAAGGGGGAAGAAAACAGTATCATTTGGCAAAATCACGTTAAGATAAAATGGAAAGGGACACAATGCTAATATAAACAATATTAGAGAAATCCATTCACTCTAGTCTGACTGATAACAACTGAGAATCCCAACCTAAAAAATGAACCACATCCATATGTTTGAAACCAGAAAATGTACCAAAACGTGATTTTAGCACAAGTCAGACATAGACAGCACTTGAGATTCAAATTAGTAAATCCACAAAAACAAAAAACAAGTAACAATTTTTTCCCCCAAATCTATGAAGTGTGACCTTGTCAAACAATGTCTCAAGCTAACTCTAATCGTAAAGTGCTACTTGTTTACCAGACCATATGTACAATTCAAACCCATTGCAACCAAAGTAATCAATACACAATTTGGATTTCAGCTTAGACTTGCATCAATCAAAACCATAAGTCAATTGATACTCACTAGTCCCAACCTACTTTCATTTGTAAACACTCCCTTACCAAATCCCAACTCAGGCATCCCTTGTCCTACCCAAGCTTTTAAACATAAACCGTAACTGCAACCACAACATCAAGGTTTTTGGGGTCTCTGCAACCGCAATTGCAGCCACATCAAGCCATATAACGTAGAAGTCCCCAACTTTCCATAATATCAAGGATCGTGGCGAAACTATAACGCCGCTATTCAAAACCTTGGACCTACCCTACTCAACACTCTCGAGTGAACCACTAACTAAAAGAAGCACACACAAGTATCATAAAAGATCAAACTTCAACCTAAATTCAGAAATCCTCAATCAAACAGAATCAAAATAACCAACACAATCATGACAAAAAAGTAACAACCTTGAAGGATCAGCATGAGCAGCCAACCAAGGCTCAACCATAGAAGCCCCAAATGAATCAACAATATGCTTATGAGAATCCGATTTCTTAAACTCCCCACCAACACCATGCCCTCCACTCTTCCCAACCCCCATCGACTTGCTACACTCCGCCAAATTCGCCTGCTTCGCCAGCCAATTCAGCACCTTCACGCCATCCTCGAACGCGGCCGGGTACCGGTTCTCCGGCGCCAGCCGGTACCCGACAGCCACCACTACCACGTCGCACACCTTCGCGATCCGGCGGCAGAACGCGTCGTTCGCCACCGAATCGCTCCCGCCGCTCACCCACCCGCCGCCGTGGAACTGAAGCATCACCGGCAGCCTCCGCAGGTCCCCCCGCTTCCCCGGCGCGTAGCCCCGGTACACCCCGTCCGACATCAGGTTCAATCCCTCCACACCGGATATCCCTCCGAAGCTGCTGCTCCGGAGCTCCTCCCGAAGCGGCGGCCCACAGCTATTCCGCCGCGAAACGGGGTTGGCGCGCGCGGAACGAGGCTCGGGATCGGGTCTAGTTTTGGGAGGCGGGGTAGGTTTGGAGTGAGGCTCGGGAGGGGTGAGGGCGGATTCGGGAAGGAAGATTCGGATGGAGAGAGAGGTTAAGAGATCGATGTGGATGTCTTTGGTGGCGACGCCGTCGGAGAAAGAAGGGTTCGCAGGTGCCACGGATTCTTCGGGTCGGGTGGTGACGCCGAAAGGGTCGGAGTGGTCGGAAGTGGTTTGGATTCGGTTCTGCAGACGGTGCTTCAAGAGGAACTTGAAGAACACGCTGTAGAGCTTCACAGCCACACTTGGCATTTCTCTCGCTCACTCCACTGTAAAACAACACTCTATCTTCCTTTCTTAATTTATTTCTTCTATCTCTAAGAAAAATGTGTTCTTTTTTGCTGGAAATCTGTTTGTTTTTCTGAGATTGAGGTTAAGGTGAATAATTTGATTGAGATTGGGATCGATTAGGGTTTATGAGGAAGGAAAGGTAAATTGGCGAGTTTGTGACGGTGGTTGAATTGAAATCGATGGCGGGGTGAGGTGTGTGAGAGAGAGATGCTTTGCGCTGGATGCTGGTGGCTGCTTTGGCGTTTTCTTTGAAAAAAAAATCTATGACCTTTCTTTAATGGTTTGGGATTTATTGGACTTTTTCTACACTTTGAAGTTTATTCATTATTATTATTTTATCGTATGTTTCTAGTTTATTTTATTTTCTTTCCTGACTCTTTTATTCATCAATACCAAAGAGTCATGAATAATTCCATCAGGAGACTGTCCCCAGAGAGGTAAGAAAACAACTCAAGTTTCAACAATAATTATTTTTATTAAAAATTAAATTCCAAAAATATTTTAAAAAAATTAATTTTAACTTCAATATATTAATTATTTATCTCTAATCAGTTTATTTGTTTCTACTAAATTTCAAACACATCAAATTTTAATTTACTAATATTCACTTTTTACATAGTAGACAAATATATGTTGGCAAATTTTATAAATAATACTATGATGATAAAAAAATTCTATAAAAATAATTTTAAGAATGACTTTATAAAATCTATAAAAAAATAGGTAAAGGCAATATCAATTTTTAATATATATATATATATATATATATATATTGGCCTATTTTAGTTATTTTAGTTTTATGTGAAATGGTGGTATTTTTTTTTTTTTTTA
>PYAF01004221.1:204067-222236 GCA_007407185.1 Glycine tomentella
TTATTTTTTAAAAATGTAAAATAATCATTTAAGTATTTTTTATGAATTTAATGTCTATGCATTTATCGGTATAAAATAATTTTAAAAATCAATAAACTTAGTATATATAATGAATTATGATTGGACGATTATACCTAATTTTGTTTCTGTCTTTTTATATAATATGTTTTACCTCTTAAATAAGGTCTTTTTCAGTTTTTTTAGGATAAATGTGTTGTAAAAAATATTTAAGGGGCTTTTTTAAAACTTTTTTATAAATAAGAATCACATTGTAACTTTTAAATATAAATGATCGAATTGCAAGTTATTTATGCAGTGCAATTACACAGTTTGTAATAGCAACTTTCGTTTTTAAACCAGACTACATTATAAATTAATTATAGTCATTCTCTTCATTTTTTAAAATTTAAAATTTATACTAATATATAAAAGGGATACAACTTCGTGTAACTATTTTTGATCTCCACGTTTTTTAGACTATTTTATTCTTATTTTTAATAATATTAAAGTACTAACAATAATTAATTTTCTTTGATTATGCAGATTAAAACAGATCCATTAATCAAAATTAAGTAATTACCCTCTAACTACTCTCCACTTTCATCAACAATTTTACCTTTAAATTATTTCTTAAAATTTAAAATTTTCTTTTAACTTACATTAGGTTTCCATTACTTTTATATTATTAGTTTTTTCTATTCTATCATTTTTTATTAAATGTATTTAACTTCTATTTTTATTATTTAAAAAATTTAGAGATGGACGCCTACCTTCCTTTAATAATAAAAAATGCGAACAGACGGTGCCTTTCTTCCCATTAATTCTTTTAAAAAACACATTTTATAGTATCATTTTATTTTTTATATAGGATCATTCAATAGTGTGATTATTAGCACACCAGAACAGACACCGAACAGCGAAGCTACATGGTTTATATTTTTCTTTTTCATTTTATTTCACTATCTAATGATTATTTAAGTGATATTCAATACTGCTCTTACTAAAAATGAAGAACAAACATAGATTATTTAATAGGTGAACGTATGATTTAATTTAAAAATAAATTAAATATTAAAGAGTATGATGGTTATACTTTAATGAACAAATAAAGATTGTTTAATAGGTAAACATATGATTTAAATAATATTTGCATTATTGGTTTTCGTTGAAGTTATTTATAGTATAATTTTCACTTTTATAACAAAGAACCCCCTATTGACCTATTGATTAAGGTTATATTTTCCAAAAATAACTATAAAATATTAACTAAAACCTGAAAGTTAACTAAAAACTAGTTAATAAATGAAAATTATTAAATCAATTTATTAAATTATAAATACTTGGTAAAAGAGAAATATTAAGAACACTTTTATACACACTTTTATTATTTATTAAAATTTATTAAAAATCACAAATTATTGTATATCACATTTCTTATATAATAAATTTATTTTTTAATTTTATAATTTTCAATCAATTTAATCCTAAAATATATGTAATTTTGTGACACATCAAATTTAAATACATCCAATCAAAAGTTTACAATCATTAAAAATAAATAAATAAATAAATAAATTCTATCTCCCAATTCATCCCTTATTTCTTCCTCTCTCACTTGCACCCTTCTCTCTTTCTTCCCCCGTGAACACAAAGATGCCACAGCATAAACCCTGTCATCACTTGGCTGAGTTTCCATATTGTAAAAACAAAGATTTTACATTTACATCTATAACTTTATTTTAATCCTCTCACAACATCATTTATACTATCAACATGAAAAGATTAAAACTTTCATAATCATTCATAGTGTACCACTGGACAGACCCCATTGATTGAAACTCGATTTAAATTGCTTCGACTATGATCAACCCAAAAAAATCTACACGAAGAGCATTTAATTAGAAATCCACAGTACTACAATAAAACCAAAGCAAAGACTTCTAAACTGAAATTGAAACCACAAATTTACAAAAAAAAAAAAAAAAAAAAAAAAATCCTTCAATTATTATCATCAATCAATAATAATGATCAATAAAATCCTTCAGTTTTGCGGTGACTTCCTTAGCTTCCTCAAAAGAGGCTTCCTTGAAAAAGGGGACAAAACCGAACACCATCATCAGCACACCTAACTTGTCGTCATCAACGAAGTTCCAGATTGATGCTCTGTGGCTTGTTTGGTGTTCATGGAGGAAGAAAGAGACGAGACGAGGGTGCAATTAACGAGTGAGAAAGAAGGGCTGAATTCGAGAGAGAAATAATTTTTTTTTTTATTTATTTTTGTTCACTTATAAACTTTTGACTAGATGTGTCTAAATTTGATGTGTTGTTGGATGTGTGCCAAGACTTTATAGTTGACATTCAAACTCCAAGTTAACAAGAAGTCATAGAAACTAACATTATTTATATTTATATAAAAATTGTCCATTCATATGGATCGAACAATTTTTTTAAAAAATTATTTTAATTTTACTTTTTTTTTAATTCGTGTATTGCATGAGTTTCCATGCTAGTTTTTGTATTGACGGTAAATATATTTTTTTTTCTTTCTATTTTTTCCTTAATCCTTTTCCTTTCCTTTCCACCTTTTTTTTCATCGTAACTCACCTCCTCTGTCTTGGGCCTTGGCGCGGTTCTCTTGCCCCTTTTTTGGTGTTGGGCCTCTTATCCAAACAATAATGGGCCAGGCCCGTCACGTTCACGCCTGCTTTCTTCTCCACACTGGAAAAGCTTACCTGTTGATTATATAATTCTCTTCTCTTCTCTTCTTTCTGAGTTCTCGCCAGTCACCAATTCACAACTACATCGTTTCCTTCCTCCTCCGCTATAGACATGGTTTGTTGTTTCACTTTCATGCTATTTTTGTGTGTATTTTAATTTTAACATTTTCAATTTTAAATTCGGGTTCTTATTTTTGTGCGCGTTTGATTCAATTCCAGGCTACGCTTGCCGATTCTTTTCTCGCCGACCTCGATGAACTATCTGATAACGAGGCCGAAATTCCCGTCAGTATATATAATAACCTTCTTCTTCATTGTTCCCTCTTTTTTTTTTAATTTAATTTATTTAACCTGCAAGATTTGAAGGAGAAAGGTTTTGTTACGAACAAGGTGGTTGGTTCCTTTTGTTTTGTTTCAGGAGGATAACGATGTGGATGCCGCAGACATGGAAGAGGATGTCGATGGCGACCTTGCCGACCTAGAAAACCTCAACTATGATGACTTGGACAGTGTTTCCAAGTTGCAGAAAACCCAGAGGTACACTGATATTATCCAGGTTAGTTAGTTAGTTGCTCATCACTTACTTTTAAGCAATTTTAAATTGCCATTGTTGTTGTGTTATTTATTGACTTTGGTAGAATCTAGAATTAGTCTGACTAAGCTGGGTATTAGTTGCAACCGAAGTTTTAAATTGCTGTAGCGGTTGCAATTTCGTTGTTGTGATCCTTGATGTTGTGGGTAATTGTGGACAAATTTGGCCACTGCAGGGGCAACTGCACGGTGACACTTCAAAAACCTTGTTTTTGTGGATGAAATCGTGGTCGTATTTTTAAAAACTTGGCTGCAACAGAGTCCCCCTTTCATTGTTTTATGTTGTGACGATGTTGTTCTTTGTCTTTTGAGTTTCATTTTTTTTTTCTGATATCTAGAGTGTTTTTTATGGCAGAAAGTGGAAGAGGCACTTAATAAAAAGGAGTCCGAGGTCTCGTTTCAGGTAGTGGATATAGAAGATGATCCTGAATACCAGCTGATAGTGGATTGCAATGCGCTGTCAGTTGACATAGAAAATGAAATTGTTATCATTCACAACTTTATTCGTGACAAGTATCGTTTGAAATTTCCGGAGCTTGAGTCGCTGGTGCATCACCCGATTGATTATGCACGTGTTGTTAAGAAGATAGGAAATGAAATGGATCTCACTCTTGTGGATTTAGAAGGGCTTTTACCCTCAGCTATTATTATGGTTGTCTCTGTTACAGCATCAACTACAACTGGCAAGCCTCTTCCAGAAGAAGTGCTTAGCAAGACGGTTGAGGCCTGCGATCGAGCTCTTGATCTTGACTCGGCAAAGAAGAAAGTTCTTGATTTCGTTGAGAGTAGGATGGGCTACATTGCACCCAATCTTTCTGCTATAGTTGGGAGTGCTGTTGCAGCTAAACTCATGGGGACAGCTGGTGGTCTAGCATCTCTTGCAAAGATGCCTGCTTGTAATGTTCAGCTTCTTGGTGCCAAGAAAAAGAATCTTGCCGGGTTCTCCACAGCAACATCTCAATTTCGTGTAGGTTACCTTGAGCAAACAGAAATATTTCAGACTACTCCTCCTTCTCTAAGGATGCGAGCATGCCGACTCCTGGCTGCAAAGTCTACACTTGCAGCACGAGTAGATTCTATACGCGGGGATCCATCTGGAAAAACTGGAAGGGCTTTCAAGGATGAGATCCACAAAAAAATTGAGAAGTGGCAGGAGCCCCCTCCTGCTAAGCAACCAAAACCACTTCCAGTTCCTGATTCTGAGCCTAAAAAGAAGAGAGGTGGTCGTCGTCTTAGGAAGATGAAGGAAAGGTTAGCATACTTTAAACTTATTTGTACTGCATTTTTTAGTTGCAGGGTTGAGGGTATGTTTTCTTTATGCCTTTTGCTTTTGGTTTTAAATTCATGACCTGTTGATTCTTTTGTAAGGTATGCAATAACAGACATGAGGAAGTTAGCCAATAGGATGCAATTTGGAGTCCCAGAAGAGAGTTCATTAGGTAATTTTACCAGATTTCACTTATCCTGGTCTGATTTACATTTCACAATGCAATTTTTTGCTGTGTGCATTTATATTTATTATTATATTTAAAATATAGGGAACTAGGAATTGGTTGGAAGGGGAAAAAGAGAATATACAGTAGTGAGAATTTGAATAATTATGATGTTGTGACTTGTGAGAGTGATACAAAACTCTTGTGTTATGAACCAATAAGCTAGACCACATGAGGAATGTGAAGGATTTGAGGGAAAAATAAATGAGGGGGTTGAAAACATAACCACGAACCACCTACCAATGTTGGCTATCAGGTGAAAGTGGGATAAAAGGAATGTGATATTCTGTTAGGATGTTAGTAAATAAGAGGAGTGGAGAATCTCTGATGTATAATACAGCTAGTTATCTTCTGTGATGTGTTTTATCTGTATTACACATCAGAGATTCCATTGATCTTGGTATTACTCTGATATTGAATCAGCACAGAAGATAACTAGCTGTTTCTATCCATTTGTTCTGCTAATTCTGGTCTGTTTCCTAACAATGATACTCCTACTATATACTAATAATTGAGGCACCAGATATACATGAGTGAAATTAACGATGCAAAGGTTAAGAAATTCTGATATTTTATAGTCAAATGGAAATTATCAAAATGTTTCAAACAGGTGGAATATAAAGGCAGCCAACCCTAGGTTGGTTTGTCTTTATTAATGAAAAATAGTGAAAAATAAGGTTAAAATTAGAAACATGTTGCAATAGCAATTTTTGGGTTTGGAAGTACAAGTATTAAAACTAGTACGATAGGACAATAGGTAGGATATTCTACTTCTAAATTCTAATAGTCCATGTCTATAATCCAGGTCAAATACGGAAATACCAAGGGTAGTAAGAGGGTAAAGCAATTACAAGCCTGGCCAAATTGCTCTTCTAACATAATAAGTTCCTTAAGTATGAAATCCTTTGGCAACTTAAATGTAAAAATGTCAATCTCCTTATTTTCTTATATTTTTATGCTTTTGAATTATAGGAGATGGTCTGGGTGAGGGCTATGGAATGCTTGGTCAGGCTGGCAGTGGCAAGCTTCGTGTGTCTGTTGCTCAAAGCAAACTTGCAGCAAAAGTTGCTAAAAAGTAAGTGCTTCTTGTTGCTTTTAGTTAATTAGTTCCGTATATCTTATTGTTTTCTAGTTATTTGATTGTGTTGCAAGATGCTAAATTATCATTCTTGTCTTTATTATATTATTTATCTTACTGATCACAATAACAATTCTGATGGACTATTTTCATTTGTCAGATTCAAGGAAAAGAATTATGGTAGCAGTGGTGCTACCTCTGGTTTGACATCAAGTCTTGCATTCACACCAGTGCAGGTTAGTTTCACCTTTTACTGTTTCTGTAGATTTTCTCCTGCTCTTTAGTACCATAATTGGTATAAAAGTTGTCAAATTTGTAAAGCTGTGAATTGAAACCTTGTAAAAGCATGAGAAGCTAAAAAGGAAATTTAGCAATAGAAATCAGTGGGTTACTTCCCTACTGCTATTGCTACTGATTTATAAGACAGCTACAAGGTGGGCAAGAAGATATATAGGTGTTTGACTATTACTGGAGCTGGGAGAGAGGATTGTTATAAACTTTGCATTGACATGCGTATTTCTAGTTTTCTTAGGTTGCATGAACACAATCTGCTCCGCTCGTCTATTTGTCATCACTTCATTTATTTTTATCCCTCCCCATTTTTTGGCCGCATATTTGTATATGGATAACCTCTTAATTTAATGGAAATCATCATTAATTTGATATGGTGAACTCCTGTCCTTTGCTCATCTGTTTATCTTTCATTAAGTCGGTGGGGATGTAGTTGAACCAATGTTTTCATATGGAATGTATATGTCTGAGAACGGAGGATCATGTGTGGATGGGTTAGATAGCATTGAAGTTTACTTGTAGAAAAAGCTCTTTGATATGGCAGAAAATAGAAAATTGCAGGACCTGCTAGCTTCCTCCCAAATCCCACTCCTCCACTGAAATCTTGCATACCCCTCTCATCTCATTGTCTCCTCTATTATAGTCCCCTTTTCTCTAACAGAATGCCATTATCTCTTTCTCCTCTGCCACAAGACTAGGAAGTTACAAGAAAATACCCAATGCATGTTCCTTTCTCATGTGAATCATTAACACCATGTGTTTCTGTTCATTTTCATTCATTCAATCAATGGAAACTGGGTTTGTTGCAGTATATATGGGTTAATTGAAAACAGTCTACATTGCCCTTTCTGTTCCTCCATTGAACATTTCCAGAGTAGGACTCAATGTGTGCTATAGTGGTGTTGTGGAGTGGCCTTGGGCCACTACAAGATTCAAATAACAGAGTGGTTTTCAGTAGTTTCTGCAGTGGCTGCAACTGAGGAAAAATACTTGTCACACCAACATATTGTGGCCATACCCTGTAGATCTCAAAATAGAGTAGTCGAGTTCAATAGAAAATCATTCTGTAATTGTTTGATTAAAAGATAGGCTTAAATACTCTTTTAGTCCTTGCAATTTAGCGTTTTTTTTTTTTGTCCTTCCAAAATAATTTTTTTTTTTTTGTTTTTAGTCCTTGCAAATCATGTTTGTTTTGTGTTTTAGATAACGCTTTGAACAAGGAAAAAACACTTTAGATAACACTTTAAGGACGAAAAACAAAACAAACATAATTTGCAAGGACTAAACAAAAAAATAATAATTTGCAAGGACGAAAAACAATAAAAGGTTAGATTACAGGATTAAAAATATATTTAAACCTACAAGATATTGAAAGATTACAAGATGCTCTTTATTTATACCAATATTATGAGCCTAACTAACTAACTCCATAAGTAAATCTCATCCCTTGATAATTTCCTAATTACTGTGTTCCATTGATGACTGTGATAACCCACGTGATGCTTAACATATGTATCTTTCATTTTGTGTAATTTTTTTTAGCATCAACCTGAGGGAGGCTTTTGTAATTAGGGGCGGGGACACTAGATAGATTCCATTAATTTACGTTTATTTTTTGTCGGGTTCTACATCCTTAGAATCCTCTGGCCCTCTAATTCATGTTATGCTCATGTATTACAGTGCCATAGGACTGCTTTTGGTTGATATATGTTCTTGTAATGGTACTACTTGTACTGCCTTTTATCTATCTATATATATATACCTATTTTTGCTGATCAAAAAAAAAATATGTATCTAATATAAATAATAAATAGTTTAACTTGTATCTATAGTCTTCGGATTAGCTGTCATCCTGCTATCTCACTAATACTAGTGTTTTGGGGCTGGCTGCTATCCAGGATTGGTCGTACTATGACTTACCTTCACCCCCATGGTTATTTTTAAGTTTCCTAGCACATGCTGAATAGAAGGCTTTTCATGATTTGTGAAAAGTAATTTGCTGAAATAAGGAGGATCATCTGTACAGATTAGGTCTCCCCTTGTTGAAGTGCTCTAGAATGACATTTTGCCCATTTATCCAACTCCATACACCTTGTGACCCTCTCCTTTTAAAAGCTACTTCATAATGAAACTCTCATTTTGTGTGATTTGAGAAAAGAGATGTTGCTTGACTGCACGATGATCAAGCAAATCTAATGGTTTCCCTTCACCATTAACCTAAGGCCTCTTATAATTCTGCGGGGTCTGCTCAGTAAATTGAATTTGAAATTGAAAATATCTGTTTTACTATGTGAGATATAATTTAAACACGAGAAGCAGCTGGTAATTCACAAGGCAAGATAATCTTAAACACTAGTTCTCGATGAAATCCTATTATAAAATAGAGATCAACATATATGGGATAAGTGTTTGCTTTCTTGTAGAAGCAGACATTTCATAACCTTGCTTTGGGGTAAGTTAGGTTCCTGAGTAATCACAATATGCTATCTATGGATGTTTGCATAATTATTTGTTATTTTTTGTTGTTACGGTGCCAAATTTTTAACTAAAAATTACGACTTTTAGTGACCTCTTTTTTCCTGTCTCCTTTTTCATCCCTGAAATGCATTGTTATATTTCAATATGCTTTCACAGGATTTATATTGGATAGCATATAGATATGTTCTTTCTTATTTAATGCATATCATTCATTTAACTGATCTTTATCATGGATGATGGAATATTGGATTTAGATAACACTTTTATGGTACATCAACATCAACACCTTTAATCAAAGTTAATTGGGGTCGGTGGTGGATGAATCCAATGAAACACTTTTATAACACAATAACCATAATTGGTTTTTCTTTCAATTTAATTTTGCATTCTTGTTGAATTATTTCTATATTCTTTTTCAGGGTATTGAGCTGACAAATCCACAGGCTCATGCACACCAACTTGGTAGTGGAACCCAAAGCACTTATTTCTCTGAAACAGGAACATTTTCAAAGATCAAGAGGACATGAAACTATGCATGAATGCAAATTCTTGTTCAGTCCCTGGATGATTATTCTTGGTGGACATGCCTAGAAATTGTTGATTCCGATGGATATTACTTGATAGGTTTATTGTAGATTTTTGAAGAGTTGCCATGTATGTTGTTGATTAAGTTGTTGATACGTTCCCTTGTATATGACTTCTGCAATGCCTTATACCAGGTTCCTTTTGGTAGTAACCAAAGAAATGATGATCAATATAGTGACCATTTTCATGGGCTAGCTTGAGAACAAAAAAGCATTGTCAATGTAGAATTGCAGACCAAGCTTTTTGTGTCAATTGAGACCAAGTTTCTTTGCGAGCCATTTTAAGAACTACTATTTTCATCGACCATGTGCATTCAGGGAAAATAATTCCCCTAATAGTGAAGAAAAATTTTGTACTTTTTTTTGGAATTTATACTTTCTAGACATTTTTATTTTAATATTATTATCATGTGAAATTTATATGGTACTCAAATTATTCAAGATTTGATCGTAAATATATTGGAAATTGAAATTGTGTCAGCGAAGTTTTAACACTTGTATTAGTAAAAAATACATGTTTTGATATAAATTTTGAGAGTTTTTATGCAAATTCAGGATTTGGTTAGAATCAATCAAATTCATTTTTTTTATTATTTAATTGGTATGAAATAGTTTTTATCAAAGAGATACAAGTTGTTATCACTTATAATCAATTAAATTCATTTAATTATATGGAAGATTGCTTATAATATTTGAAATAGTTGAAAGATCACCCAACACTTGAATGAAGAGAAAAATAAATGCTTTAGAATGGATCATAATTAGGGTAACACAATAACTAAAGGAAGAAGGAGTTTGTTGATAATTGTCTTAGTTTTTTCGTTACATAATTATATTTTTTAATGCAAAAAAGAGATGAATCCCGAATGAGAGATTGGCATCCTAACTATGCTGGCACTCCAACCCTTACAACCCCAAAGAGACCTATCTCAGAATAAATTAATGATGGAAAACAATTATAAAACACATGGGAGGACCAAATCATACGCATGGACATAACTTAAGGAAATCTATAAAAAGAAAGCCCCTTGTAAACAGATGTATCTTAGCAACTCCATAGAAACAAAAGGTGGGGAATCCATCCTAGAATACCCTAAATATTGTGCACCAAAAGAGGCAAGCCTATTGGCACAAAGATTACCTCACGATATATGTGAGTAATTTTGAAATTAGAGTTTGTGTGTGTTTGAATGGGTTATTATAAAATTAAATTATGAGTAAAATTCAGTACAAAATTTGAATTTAACATCGAATTTAACGTCGAAGATACTAAAAGTTGTTTCAACCTATAATCAATTATGAATTCTTTTCTAACGTGAAATGAAAAATGTAAAAATGTATCCAAAATCAATTTTGGACCCAGAACCAATTCCCCAACGTCAAACCAAACGCGCACTTAGTCGTAAGCTTTATCTCATTCATCCATCTGGTTTAGAAAGTCCAACGAACTGTCATCGGATGAGAGAAGGTATAAAAAGAAGATGAGAATTTGTTTCCACCCATAACCGACACCAATTAAGGGAATGATTCACATTTAAAAAATTACAAAGTGGTACTTAGCCTATATTATTTGTAATTTTTTAACTGTAGTCATTTCCTAAATTGTTTCTGGCTGAAAGAGAGGCACTTTGTGTCCTATTGCATTTTTTATTTTTTATTTTTAAACATTTGAAGAAAGTAGTGACAACAATTACATTTTAAGGTTTAGAAAAGAAATAAAAATAATCATATATTAAAAGATAATTTAGGAATAACAAATGCGTACAAGGGGATAATTATCTTTATTAATAGTTATAGTCTTATAGATATATCATTGATACATATGCAACTAAAACTACATACGAGTTGCCAAATACAAGTATATATCAATATATTTGTCTATATCTACATACATGTATGTGTATGCAAATGCCCACCATAGCTTACATTACATGCTAATCCAAGGAAGCATCTCTATTTAAAATAATTTTAGTGCAATTTCAATTTAGAATTAATCAAAGAATACACAAGAGAGAGAATTTGGGATGAACTAACATATTTTCTTTCCAACAAACTAAGGAAAAATTATGACAAGGAATGACATATAACAAAGGCCGCCATCTTGCTTTGAATGCTTGGTTTCTTCTTGTCTTATTCTTCTCTCCTTTGCCAAAGAATGGTGATGGCTAGCTAATAAACAAGGCTTTCCCACCATGCACACAAGGCTTCCAGCATAGCGAGTGTGCCTTCCCACGTATGATGCAGGTTTTGTTATCATCATCTCTTGCCTTGAGAATGGCCTGTCTGTTAGCTGAGAACCACCTTCTCTGAAAAATCCTTCCTTCATGTACTCGTCGTTGATTGATCTCCATTGCCCGTTTTCCCACTCTGCTAGTGAATACTCCCTCTTTGTTATCTTCACCAACACCAAAATAGCAAATTAGTTATGTGAGTCACTCTTGGATGGTCTACATTCCAGTTTCATCAATTTCATTTTGTATGTTAGTTACTTAGAGTAATGTAAGACCAAAAAATTAGCAACATTTTATACGAATTCTTTGAGGTTGCTTTGTTTGTAACTATCCTCCACTTATACATGTGGATTATTTAGTCAAGAACGTGTGATGCATGAGGTGTTGACATTTAGAGTTTAGGAAATGAACTTGCTTAACTAAGGATCAATACTAAACCAAATGAATATTACTGTAAAAATTATTTTGGACAGTGAATGCAATTGCTTTGAGTACTAATAAATTTCTAGAAACGCACCTTAAAGAAAATTTCATCATCAGACTTTTTCCTAATCATAAAATAAATGCACAAACTTCATCCTCCATCCTCCACACATTGTACACTGCAATACCAAAAAATATGATACCTCCCTCTCCATTCCTTTTAAACCCAATACCAATTACTTTTTATGTGGTCTTTTAACTCTGCATCCCTATCATCCACCCAGAAAGAGGATATGTTAGACTCCCCCTTAAATTTTTCCACTGCCATGAAAAAACCTCCACTGCCTCCACCAGCTTTAAGATTTATGGCATTTAATATTTTTCTTTTATATTGCGGGTATTGGCATAAAAATGGACAAGCTAAACTATTCCTTAAAGTGAGTACATATCACTGCTAAGATATTGCATCACTAAGAAATCTATTTGCAGTTTACACCAAATAGTGATTTGTGAACTGAATCAAACTGGAAGTACATAGTATCCTAAGTTCCTAACAATTTCAAGATGGCAGGAAAGTAAAGTCAAATTGATACCATAACAGCAACAAAAAGTTTAAGAATAAAGAGAATTACTTAAGCTAAATAAGTGGCCAGTAGCATCCAAAAGTGGTCCACCTTCAAAACTTTACTAACTTCAATTTCATTACTGCATAACAAGACAATTTCCAAAATTATTTAAAAGGATGCATAGTGAATATTGATTTAGCTAATTCATGTGAATCAACATATATGGTCATATTACATGTTTCATTCGTTCCATGGTTTAAAGACACCATCAGATACCCTTCTCTTGTGAAAAGGAAATCTAATTTGTATCGCAAGATAAAGCAAGCAATAATCATAAATTTGTCAGTATGTTGATATGTTGGATTGTTCATTTACAATTACTAGAAGATACAACACGGAAACTACCTTTTCGACTTAATAGTCTCCTGAGAAAATTCCCAAGAATCCTTTTCGACTTAATATCTACATTCAAACAAACAATTACCTCACATTTTAAACTATATGACTATGTTCAACAGAATCATAAATTCCAACAAATCACATTTGTTTTCCTTTTCAAGGTTGGGCCCATCACTGATGGGCCTTGGGGGAAGCCCACAAGAGGTCCCATGAGGAGAAGGGGAGAGAGAAATGGAGGCAAAGTGCATTGCAAGGTTTGAAATTGAACCTGCACAGTCCTTGCATATCTCATAGTTGATAGTTATACTTAATACCCACTACACTGCCTTAAAGGAACAACAGAATCATATCTTTATTTTTCTCAAAGAAGGGGAAAAAATCATCCAGTTGAGTTGGCAATGAGCACATACAGAAGAATGAATGCGATGGACAATGATATTTTGATGAGTTAATACTTATTAGTCATAAGATGAGAAAATAGATCATTCATAAAATCTACTATGACTACCTGATAATGTCTGCTCTAAGGCTCATTTAGAAACTACAACACCAAAAACCTTATCCTACTAGGTGAGGTCGCCTACATGGCTAACCCAAGGCTCACTCAAAAACAAAGATTAAATTTCCTTAATTTCATACATAAACAAAATCATAAACACATAGTCCTGCACAAATAAAATATCAGTTTTACAGAATGACCTTGTCTTGAACTCCTTCAAATTAAAGTCACGCCTATTCTAAATTAAGTCTAACCACTGTGGATTTCTCTCAAAATGTTCATTTTTTGTTTCACACCACCAGTAATTTCTTACATAAACTTTTTTAGTCACGCCTATTCTTACATTGTTTGTTCATTTTATGTATACATCATCACCGCACCCACACTAGGACTCCTCGAACCATTTTTATCAGCAGCCTTTATCACAACTTTAAAACCTTCTATCACAATTTCAATCCTGACAAAAACTCTATCACATCCATCCAGGTACTGTTGAAATCATCCCCCGAGTAACACCTCCAATTTCATCTCTCATGAGTTAAAATTAGCTAATATATAAGTTAAAATATTCTTTTAGAGGAGCTAATATGAGTGTTTCTGCATATTAACTTATACATAACTAATTATAGCTTATGGGAGAAGTTAATGTCATTTTTTACTTGTTAGTTTCTTCTCTCGTAAGTGCTTGTGAGAAATTTATTCAAACAAGACCTGAAGTATAGACTCCATTGAGGAAGCACAAGTTAAAAGTTACCTACTTTTGGTTCCAATCATATATGGGCTCATCAGCACCAACCGAGGGAGCAAACTGGAGCACAACATAACCTTTCGTGGACACTTTGAATGCCCCATACTACAAATCAAACACCAGAACCTTCTATAACCAAACATTCAATCTACAATTCAAACACACACACACACACACACACACACACAAAAAAGCATAAGAAACTCATAAAACATTATTAACTTGAATTATTTTTCAAAATATATTAAGTTATTTATCTACATAAATTTCATTTTTAGTACACGTGCGATGCACGGATTTATTGAGAAGAGAGTGAATTTGTATATAAAAAATATGTTGACAATGTTATTAATTTATTATATTACTTTTTTTACTGCAAATTGTTATATTACCTAAGAATATAAAACTAAATCAAATTTTTGCAATAGAAATTTTTTTTTTTGAGAAATTTGCAATAGGAAACATATTCATTCATATTATCATTTTTTCTGAATTTCATTAATATTATTATTATTATTAGTTGATTGTTAAATATTTTTTATATGAAAAAAACTTACTTTCGTTCAATCCTAAAATGAATAAGAACTTGTTTATTTTACGCTAAAAAATAAATGATGAAAAATATATTTCTTACGAAAAAGTAAAGAATAAAAATTATATAATATACACAGTACCCACATAATTTATCACAAAAAATTCATCATCTATTGAACACTTCTTCTCACTCAATTATAACAAATAAGTCACATCCATAAAGATATTTTATTGCACATTTATATAGACAACAAAAAAAAATAAAAGAATAATCAACTTATAAAAAACAAAAGTATAAAATAAAATATTTTAAAAAGAAAGAAGATGCAAACAAGTTACTTTCTCTTCCAAATTAAGCAATGGAGTTAATGTCAATACCTACAAACAAAAATCAAAACAGTATGTATAAGAAAAAAAAAGGAAAAAAAACATGAAAATAAACAATGTAGCTCTATCAAACCACCACCATAGTTCGATCATCAACACTACTTGAAATGACAACTAAATAAAAACAACAAATGACAATCAATCAAATAACAATAAAAATAAAAGGAATTATTAGGCGATAAGAAATTAGTTTCAATACTACTTCCAATTTCATAATTTATAGAGAATAGAAACATAATAAAAATAATTTTTTAAAAAATAAATCAGAATCAAAATAAAAAACAATCAAATTTTTTATGTAACCAAATTACAGTTTATCAAAATTTATTTAAGGAAATAAATTTTTATCACATTTATTTTGATTTATAAATTTTAAATTAAAATATTGCCTAAATAAAATCGTTTTTAACACGACTTAGTATCCTAAATAAATTATTTTCAAAAATTAAATAAAATGATTTTTTTTCTCTCCAAAGAATCTAAATAGTAAAATTAAGTAAAAGAAATACATAATGAGAATAAATATGAAATTTATTTATCAATATAAATTAATAGCATTTTGATAGACAAAATAAAATAAAAATTAATTCATATAAAAATATAAAAAAATTTAACTATCAGTTCAAATTAAAATAATTATAAAAAATAGATTATTAACTGATATGAAATTTAAATAAATAATATACTATAATTATTTTTATTTATTTATTATTATGTAATAAATTAATTATTATTTTTGAATTAATTAATACTTAAGATAATATTAATTAAAAATATTTTTCTTTTTATCATAATTTTGAATTAAAAAAAAGAAGAAAAAGAGACATCCTTATAAACTGTGTGTGACATGTGTGTGCTGACCGGGATAAATGGTTTAGTTTTACATAGCAGTAGCCATTATTTCAGTTACATATTATGAGCACTGGCTGCAGCTTCGCTATTGTTGATGCTTCCACATTCCAAACCTTCTCTTTGCCCTAGAAGACCCGCTGCAGTAGCAATTCATCTGTTTGCTTCCGCGACTTTCCTCTCAGTCTCGGACGTGTCTTCACCAACACAGAAGCTCCATTCAATATTTTAACCAAACACGCCACACTGTCGCACACTCATTACTCGTTACTTTAACTCGATTTTCTTCTTCTTCTTCTTCGCGCGCCATTGCAACTGATGCACTTTGGTGCCCTACCTCCAAACGCCGATGTCGAAATCTTCTCCCTGCACCTACTGCGGCGAAGCCTCCTTCATCCGTGATGATATCTCCGGCGAGTTAATCTGCTCCTCATGCGGCGGCGTCCAGCAGTTCGACCAATTCGACGGGCAAATTGGCGGTATCAACGGTCCTCAGGGAACCTTCATCCACGTCGGCACCGCCGGTTCCGGCAGCCTCTACTCCTACCGCGAGAGAAAACTCTTCGCGGCGCAAAACCTAATCGACGAAGTAACAAACCAGTTAGGGTTATCTTCCAAGAGCGGCGACGTGAGAAGCATGATATCCACCATCACCGAGGGCGAGTTCGGACAAGGCGAGTGGTTCGAAGTGCTCATCGGCGCGTGCGTTTATGTCGTTATGCGAAAAGAGGACCGACCTTTGCCTATGGCGGAAGTCGCCTCCGCGATAGGGATTGATGTTTACAAAATCGGTAGAATGATTTTACGCGTTGTTGATTTTCTGAATCTGAGGCCTGATTTTCCTGAGTTTGATATAGTGTATTTATTGGAACGGACGATTAGGAATTGTAGCGGTTTTGCCTCTGTTGAGAGGGATTTGATTGAGAGGATGAGGGAGCAGGGGGTGTTTTTGATTCAGTGTGCGGTGAAGTGGTATCTGAGCACCGGGCGGCGGCCGGTGCCGTTGGTGGTGGCGGTGTTAGTTTTTGTGGCGGAGTTGAATGGGGTTGGGGTGGGGATGGAAGAATTAGCTAAGGAGGTTCATGCTAGGGTTTCAACTTGTAGGGCTAGGTATAAGGAGTTACTTGAGACTCTTGTGAAGGTTGCACAGGTGTTGCCTTGGGGGAAGGATGTTACTGTGAAGAACATTATTAAGAATGCGCCAATTGTGATTCAGTATATGGAGAGGAAGGCTATGTTGAAGCATGGGGAGAAGAGGGAGGAGGGTCTTGATCAGGCTGCGGTGGATTTGGAGGATGTGGTTGCTGAATGCTTGAGAAATGATGGTGAATTTGAATATGGGGTTGATGGCATGTCTAAAAAGAAGGATTCACGGTATTTTTTGTTGGAGAGTAATGCTGGTAGAGTGGGTGGTGGGGATTCAGAGAGGCTGCAGATTTCTCCTGAATGCTTGTCGGTGCTGTATAAGAAGTTTTTGGATGAAAATCGTTGTGCTGAGTCTCTGAGAGGGAGTGGGAATGCTAAGAAAAGGAGGATTTTACGATTTGATTTGGTAGAGTGTAGGGAGTGGTGGGAGGGGAAATCTGAACTGAGCAAGAAGCTTCTGCTTAAACGTTTACTGGAGAAGGATGTTGGAGTGGATACCATGCCGCCATCGTTTGTCAATGGTCAGTTGAAATGTAAAATGAGGCGGGAGAGGATCAATGCTGCTAAGGTGCGGATAAAAAGAATTATGCATCCGTCAGATGCTGAGATTCCTGGCACTGTGGATAGGTCTTATCCTGAAAGAAGAAGGAAGAAAAGAAAAGGAATGGTAGTTGATGATGTTGATTGGGAAGACTTAATTATTGAAACCCTGGTTCTTCATCGAGTAAAAGAAGAGGAAATTGAGAAGGGGCATTACAATACCTTACTGGATCTACATGTGTTTAACTCTGGCATTGTATGAGAGGTTTCAGGTGTAAATAGGCATTCTGTGAGAAGTTTCAGATATACTATCCATTGACATTCTTGTCCCAGACAACCATCATATGATAGAGCAGCAGATATTATCTTGGTGCAAATTTTGTACTAGAAATTTCTATACATGGATTGTTAATGGCCCAAATATTATGTTAGTTTCTGTTTTGCATCATTTGTTAATTTGAAGTCCATTTACTAGTATCTTTTTTGCATCATTTGTTAATTTGACTCTGATGTGTCTATTATGACAGACTGGACAAATATTCTGCTAGTTTAATTACCAAGCAAAAGAATTAGCCACTAAACTTAAATTGTCTTCGTAATTACCTTTTTTTTTTC
>PYAF01004221.1:222336-239143 GCA_007407185.1 Glycine tomentella
TTTTTTTTACAAGGGAAAACTCATGCATGACCTTTTCTTGCACATCATTGTAGCATCCTACTAATGCAATTAATGAGTCCTGTTGTAATTCTTTATCAAACTCCATGTGTAGATTGTCAAAGTTTTTTTAATATATATATATATATATATATAGATAGAAAACAAATTATTATTTGCCACTTTCTTAGCTCTGTGGAGAGCTTCATAGATGTAGCTCAAATCTGTTTCTTCTTATTACCGACGAGGCTAAGCCCCAAACAAATGGCTCTATTGACATAAGAGAACCATATCCACTACACTATTTTTTCTCTCACTGTCTAATTAGCATGTTTATGACATGAAATGACTAATTAGTTATTAAACATGTGTAGAGCTTGGTCCCGAATATTTTTTTTCTATAAAAAAAACTTTTTAAAACACATATTCAACATAAAGGTATAATAATGATATTTTAATATCTATATAAGTATTCACATTTAATATTCGATTGTATCTCAAACAAGATTGTCTTTAAAGGAGAAGAATTGTGAAAAAAAAATTATAAAATATTTGACTGTCACCTCACAAAAAAATAGTAGAAGGATATACTTTTTGTTTCACAACTCCATCTAAGTTTCGCTTATCTAATCACTAAAATTTGCACAAAATTTCACAAAGAAATCATTTGATTTAAGTATTATGATTTTAAATTATATTTTCATTTGAAATTATAATCAATCAAGTTAAAAAGAGATTTTACACCCTAAGAAAGAATTTCACCACACACATAATGATCATAAGAGTACAATTCTGACTAATTTATTTCCTGGAAAGGATATTTGTACGCTCCTACCAAAAAATAAAACTAGAAAATCTCAATATTTAAAACTAGTACTCTATAAGCATATATTTAAGGTGATTTTTAATTGTAAGTTTTTAATTTTTTTTTATAAAATATAATAAGTTTTCAGTTTCAATTTTTTCCCCAATTTTAAAAACTTGTTAATCTTAAAATTCTTTTCCACTTACATTTGAAATGATACTTGATTGGTAAAAAGGTTTTGATCGAGAGCTAAGGATGGAGATAGTGCAATTGTATTAATAGTGGGAGTATGGCAGCCAACGAGGGAAAGTGTAGTGGCCAACGGGGGAGAATGAGTGAGTAAAGGGGGAAACTAGAGTTGGAAAAATGCACCACTCGCTCCGATGAAGGTCACAAGTTATAGCAAGTTGGACAAAAAAGTCTGATTCAATTCGTGTTTATAAAATGAACCTAGTATTGATGAAAACTAGATGTTTATGGACTTTTACTTATTTCATGATAGATTGGATGAGACTAAAAAGATGAAATTTCACTTAGGCTTAAAATTTCAAGTTTAAGATCTATATTTTATGTAATTAGAAAGGTTTATATTTCTCGTGTGTGTTTGAATGGGTTAAAAGTTTCTGACGATCATGTCAATTCCCACACAAGTAATAGTTTCTTCTTATGTTATTGACACAATTTGTACATGAATTTACCTGTAGGTGTGGATTCGAGATTCTAAACCAAACTCACACTCATTAGGTTAGGTCTGACTGGGTTGGACATTTTGTCACCTCCAGAGAAAATTGAACGTGTAACAAAAAAAGCTAAACAATAAGTGAAAAAGATTGGTTAAAAGTTAAAAAAAATGGTGAAAGAAAGTATGAAAAGAATACAAGACAATTTCTAAAAAGTTATAACTAAAATAAGAGTTTTTATTTTATTTTTAAGAGTTAATTAAAATAATTTTAGCCCTATTCATTGAAATAAATTTTGTTTTCAAATTCAAATTTTAAAAACAAAAAAAAATAAAATAAAATTTCCTACCACCACAAAACGGGATATAATTTTTATCATATTTTTTATTCCTGATCAAAAAATAATAATTTGATAGAATATCATTGAAATTTAGGATCTGACTTACATAAATCTAATTTAATCTTCTAATCATCTATCTACTAATAAAACAAAACGAGGTTAGCACGTGCGAGCATCACATGCACCCCTTGGCTTGCAGACAAAGAATACCAAAATTATGAATCTGTAAAAAAATAAAAATAAAATGATGGTCCAAAAAAGAGAGTATTATAAAATTAAAAGGGTTTGTGTGTGTGAGGGGAGAGAGAGAGAGAGAGAGAAACAGCGCAAAGAAGATACAAAATTGAGACGAGGCTGAACAAAAATAAGAAAGTGTTTCGTTTTCCTTCTGATGGTCTTGAGTGGTTCCTTCCCACTAACTTCGAAGAGGAGAAGGGTCACCAACTTTTGTTCCACCGACATGGATGCTGAAACTGCTAAGGTTTCTCTCTTCTGTCGCTACACTAATTCTTGTTCTTTTTTCTTTTATTGTTTAAATTTTGTTTTTTGTGCGATTTCTGGGTCTTTTGAATTATCCCAATTTCTTTGATAATCTTTTCATCTTCGTTTCCGACCTAGGTTTGGTTTGTATTTGCATAGATTCCTTTTGTGGGTTTCTTGCAAGTTTTCTTTTTTATCATTGGGTTTTTTACTTCCTTGGAAAGCAAAGAATTTTTGTTCTTAGCATTGTGTTATGTTTTCCCTGTGTTTTTGAGTTTACATTGATATGTACTATAGGGTTTTAAATGTATTTTTAGTGACCCAGTTGCGAGCTGGGTTGTGTGATGCAGAAATTTATTACGATTCAAGGTGCAATTCAGCACATCGCTGGAAGAATTGCATGTATCAAATTGTGATTTTTACATTTTTAATAACAGTCTGAAACCTACAAATGGGGCTTGTTGAGCCTTTCATTTGAGATGCAAACCCTCTTGGATATTTGGACTTGTTAAATCAAAATAATGACGAGGAAGTCCTCTCCCTGTCCTCTGAAATGATTGTTATCTTTGATATTCCATGAGACATTGTGGATTTTTCTCTAATGCATATGTATTCTTATTTGTTTATTTGTACTGCTACCAAATTTTCCTAGTTCAGGTCTACTGCTTTTGCACTTCAATGGACTATTTATTTCAATAATATTTCGTTTACCACTATATTTTGTTGAACCAGGTCAAGCTTGCTGCTGTGAAAGAAAGATTTGGACGAGAGATTCATGTTTTTGAAACATCAGTTCTTTCTTCATCTTCAAAGGCTGCGTTATCCAATGGTAATAGCACCTTATCTTAGACAATTCCAAGGCCCTTGAAAAAGTTTACTTGTAAAATTTCAATTATTGATGTTGATTTTTTCTCAAATATCCCGATTGAACTTATATTTCTTGTTGGTATGTAGAAGGAGAGGAGACTGATGACTTCTATGAATTTACTGCTGAAGATTATTACAAACTTTTGGCTACTAAAAAAGAAGGTAATGATACTAATCATTCCATGAGTGAAGAAGTAAAACTTTATTAGCCACATTGTCGCCTATTTTCAGGCCCTGATTCATCTGAGGAATGTGCCAACTTTTCTAATTTGAACAATTACCCAAATAAGATTACAAGTCATATAAACTTATGCATCTGCATTGAAGTACACTTTCTCCATTTTACTCTCTGTTTTTTGATTTTTTTTTCCCGTTTACAAGAGGGGATAAGCTTGTATGGGGAAGTGTAGGAATGGAACAAAGGTACCATTCCATTATCCTTGTGTGTTCCCCCCATTCCACCCCAATTTCCTTTCTATTCCACTCATTACCTGTCACTAAAATATAATGTTATTGTTCTTTTTTTCTTTTAAAAAAGCCTGATAATCTAATGAGATTGAGAAAATGAAAGTTAAAAAATGAGGACAAAAATGATTATTTAGTCAATGGTCAATTAGGCATTTTTTTGCAGCATTAGCAAGTTAGAAGTGCCATATCATACTGTATGCTGTTCATACTGTCCTCTACTAAATATATTTTCTTCTCCCACTTTTTGGATATTTAATGCAGTTCTATATATGTGTTTTTTATTTGTTATTTATAGATGATGGGTGATAATACTTACTGAAAGGGTGATGCTGAACAGAATTAGTTTTTTTACATGTTAGGAATGCTTAGACAAAATTAGCACTCCATGACATTGAAATTTTAATGTATTCAATTTACTCAGATAAATTCTTGAAGACTCGAAAACTCCGAGAAGCAGAAGAGGCAGCTCGTAGGTCAAGAATAACCAAAGTAATGTCTAGCTCCTTCTCTTTGTTATTGTTGTTATTATTATTATTAATTAAATATGGTAATGTTATCATGAAAATACAACAACACACACTATTCACTAGGGATTAGAATTTTAGAATCAATCTATTTATGAAAATCAGAAAACACATCAACCTAAATATGGACAGTATTTCACTAATTATATACTATTTTGCTTGCAGGCTGTAATCAGAATTCGCTTCCCTGATAATCACACGTTGGAGGCTACATTCCACCCATCCGAAACAATCCAGAGTTTAATTGATCTCCTCACTGAAGTTATTGCACAACCAGAGCAACCGTTCTATATATGTAAGCATTATGGTTTTTAGAATTTGTAGCATAATTCAAATTCCCTTAACTCATACATTAGCATAATTCAAAGGTCCATGATGAATCTCAACATCTCTTGAGAAGGATTATAAATTGCTAACCAATAGAGAGTTGCTTTGGGTATGATTTGAAAAATAAATCACTATGTTCTTCTAATAATGCAGACACTACTCCGCCTAAGAAGGTGATCAATGACATGTCTCGGGATTTTTACACTGCTGGCTTTTGTCCTGGTGCCATCGTGTACTTCTCATACAATGTCCCAAAAGGTAAGATCTGTCACAAGACATACTTGGCTATTGTTTTATATCTTCACATGACTAAGTCGATGACAAAAATATTTGGAGAATTAAATGTTGTGAGTTGTGACATACTAATCTTTCGAGGACCAGTTTAGGGGGTTGTTTAGTATTTTATCATGTGATTGTCAGCACTCTACATGATCATGAGTATGACTTGTTTCCACTTCGTGAGTCTGTAGGATAGTTGTTTTCCAAAATACACCCCCCCCCCCCCCCCCCCCCACAAAAAAAAATTTCATGTTATGTGATGCAGTCAAATCGAACTGCTTGATTTTATATAGATTCCACGATTTCTCCATGGGACTTTTTTTGAGTGTTTGTATGTTCAGTTTTGAAGCTCATTCAATGTTCAAATCCTTAAAGTTTGCAGTTGTACTCTTGTTTATTTTATTCTGTAACCAATCTGCAGAATTTTATTTTTTATTTGTTCTCTTTTTGCACTGTTGATGCATCTATATTGTTGTTGAACGCATGAAATGTGTATCCCATCAAATCTATTATTAACATGCTACTACTTCATCAAGTAAATGCAGTTATGTGTATATCATTGATCAATATATAAATGACAGTAGCTTCACTTATTTTTCACATAATACAATACCATTGGCGTGTAATTCTAATTAATTAGACACTGTTAAAGACGTTATGATTAAGTGTCTTTCACCTTGTTTGGGATTTAGTGATGACCAGCTGTCTTATATTTTCCTGTCTTATTTAATGTGTTGTTTAGGTGATAGCTCTGTGGGTGACCATACTAGTCCTTATCTCCAAGAAGAGATCTTGTCTTTGAAGGATTTGCACATTGCAATTGATCAAGGCCAGCAATCTGAGCCTGTAGTACAGCCAGACCCAGAACCTACCGTGGCAACACACCCCCCTCCCGTTGAAGAACGCAAACCCACCGAGAAAAAGGTTGTTAAACCAAAGTGGCTAAAAATGTGATTTCACTTTCTTAGAGGTCCAGTGATTATAGTGTTGCAGCAAAGGAGCTTCACTTGAGCTCTATCTAGATACATTCATATAAATGACTTGTTGAGGTCACTATTCTTGTGGATTAAACATTACATCTTAGTTCAATGTATCATGAAAGGTCCACAAGAACACAACATAGTTACTTTTCTCTTCTTCAGCCTTTCTTCCTTTTCTACCTTCTGCTTTTCATGAATTTGTAGATAATGTGTGCAAATGTTGGATGAAATTCTTTTGGTGTATGTGTTGTTTCAATAGAATTTTTCTTTGCTCCTGATATGGAGAGTGCAAGCTTCTGGGTAGTGTTTTTTGCTAAATAATATTTCTGTATGTCTTTTTTACCATTGATCGCATTTGCAAGTTATTTACCATGGTAGAGAGTGGATCAGAGAGAAACAACTAGAAGAAAACATAAACTTGTTTATTGTGTAAATGAAAATTTTACCACGGAAAGCACTGGTATTCCAGAGACCTGAACTCCTATTTTTCTGATTACCCCCATTCCCTTTACAATTTCCCTTTTTTACTCCCTTTGCCCCCAACTAACTAACCAACCAACCAATGTTAGTTATTGGTTACAATATCAGGCCTAGGCCCAGACCCAAGTCCAATTCCCCTAAGGCCCATTTTCTCATATTTTCTTATTCCTTCATACATATACCATAATAGGAAGGAAGCCATCTATGAGGCAATTCCTGAACTAAAATCTGGTTTGGAGTCTTATTATTATTTATTTTTTTGCTACACTTACGCATACGAATGAAGTTTTAAAAGGTAAATTTTTTGTTTTAATTCGATAATTTTTAAAATAAAATGAACAAAATAATGGATTAAGATAAATATCATATTCTAATCATAGTTTTCTTAATTTAAACACTGAATCCTAAACAAATACTAAGCGAGAATTTTGTAATATGTAGTGATTCTATTCAGAAATATTGTCTCTTGTGGACTAGTAGATGATACTTGTGGTCTAAGTCAAAATAATATAATTTTATTAATTTAAATATATCTTATTAGCAGATTTTAAATGTCAAATGCAACATTTTTCTTTAGTTATTTTAACAATTTTGCTAGTCACATGGTAGGTCCACGTGAGTGGTGCTTATCCACGCAACATTTTTTTTTTAATGTACAACACTTAAATTTAGAGTAATGAGTTTTAGGTCACTTAAAATTTAGTTAAAATTGATTTTAGTTTTAATATATATATTTTTTAAAAAATTAGGCCTTATATTGCTAAAATATGGTAGATTTCATCCTTGACTCTGTTTATAGGGCCTAACAAAAAATCAAATCTACCAATTCAAAAAATATAAAAACCAAGATCATTACTATTTAAATAAGAACTAAAATCAATTTTTTTACTGCAATTTTAATCAAAAATTGAAGAGCCTAAAACATATTTTTCTCATAAATTTATTATATCCTTATTCATTTTTTTTTATAAACATATCTTCTTATTTTATAAGCAATTATAAACATATCTTTATTCATTCATTTATTAGTTTGGTGGCTGTGGCCCGTGGCACATATTTCCTTAAATATTACTGTAGATGATTGCAATTTATTCGAGCATCCTATGCATAGCAGATGTAAGGGAAATTTCCCCTCTCGACTGTCTGTTTGTGTTTGTTCAATAATACTCCTTCAGTTTTATTATAATTACCATGTTAGATTATTTTATATCATCAATAAATAGAGAGAAAATAATATTATTATAAAATTAATCTTTTATTATTAATTTATTTTTATTTTTTAACTTATATCATTAATATTATAAGAGATATAAGTGAAAAAATAATAATTCATGCTACATTGATAAGTTAAAATAATAATTATTTTTAGAAAAAAAAAATTCTTCTTACACAACGATTATTATTATACAATGATTATTATGAAACGGAAGGAGTAAAACAATATTATTTAATAATTATACTCAATAATACTGGTAGAATATTTTAAATGTTTAATATATATTTTTGATATATATATATATACACATATTAATATATATAAACAAAATAGTAAAATAGTATGTATTTTAATAGCCTCCAAAATCATGATAAACCATGGTAAGGTGGGTCAACATTGATTTGATCAAATTTTACATATTTGAATTGTTTTCAAAATTATGGTAGAATTAATTATAATATAAAAAATCATGTTAAAATTAAAGAAAGTAGAAGTAGCTTTTATTTCTATCAAAATCAATTCTACATTAACTAATTATGTAAAATTAATTTAGTTCAAAATTAATTTTATCATCATTAATCCAAATGCACACTTAATCAATTTAGGTCACGTGTATTCATAATTTAAAGACAAACATATATATATATATATATATATATATATATATATATATATATATCAATTATTCTTCATTCCCTTTCGAGAATCAAGACAAAAAATATCCATATCATTGTTCTCCACTGCCAATTAATCTTTCTTTCCCTGATAATCTAATTATTCATTTACTCTGATACAAGTTTCGCTTGAATGTAGGAAGGAAAAAGAAACAAAATTTCCAATGAGAGCTACTCTTTAATTTGTGCAGTTGTATATACTGTGCTAAAGGCTCATGATGCTGTTATTTTTAACATGAAACACTTAATTTTTCTAGCATTTTCTTTACAAGTACTTTAAATGAACTTAATAGCTATAGGAAGGAAATAGAAATAGAATAATATTTTCTAACCTCTCTTATTTTTTGCATATGCTGGTCCTACGCCATTCTATATACTATAGCTGATTCATTTGGGAATAGAAATAGGGTCTGTTTGGATGTTAGCTTCTCTAGAAGTACTTCTAGAAAAAGAAAATAAGAGCAAAAAGATGAAATAAGCTTCTCCATAAGTAAAAATAAGTTCTTCATTAGTTAATTTGTAGATGTCATCTCATCTTTTAGAGAAGCCACATTGGTGAGCTTCTACAAATTAACTAATGGAGAGCTTATTTTTACTTATAGAGAAGTTCATTTCATCTTTTTGCTCTTATTTTCTTCTTCTAGAAGTGCTTCTAGAGAAGCTTACTCAGACAGGCCCATAGTGAATATTTACCTTCTTTCAAAATAGAAATTTATTTCAAATACTGATTAAGGGTTAGGTCATGGTGTGGTGTGGTCAGGTTAAGGAATGGTTGCTGTCGAATGTCGATGCAACTGCCATATGCAACCTTTTCTTCTTTTTTGGAAATATCTCTAAAACTGGAAATTTTATTGGATAACTTAAAATGAGAAGAAAGACACCTTTTCCCGTTGTTAAAATTTTAAGCCATAGGCATGTGATAGTTTTCTGTTCAAGTTAACAATACTGTTGTTGTCTCAAGAAATTGAAATGAGTTTATTTTGGAATTTTTTGACTGAAATTATATAAACATTACTAACGTTTATTGGATACAAAGCTAGAACGATTAATGCGTCTTTTATTTTTTTCTTTTCATCAACTGTGGACCCCATCTACCTCTATAATTGCTTGCTATAGTGAAGCATAATAAGTCATAACCTGAAAATTGAATTGAGCCAACCGGGTGTTTAATTATCTGACAATTGTTTAATAGTCCTCGCACAATTCATTTTTTCAATTTCAAATTTCAAATAAGTTTCTTCTTTTCAATAAATACAAGTTTGTGCCCTTTGCATTTTTAGTACAGTATTTATGTAGTTAAGCATTAAATTAATGTATAGGAGTAATCATTATTGATCGGAGAATATCTTTTCTCCATATAGTCAAACTTGGCATGCCGAAGAGATGTAGGCGTGGTATAAGATGATTGAATATATAACTTTTATAATGATATTATTGATATAAATATAAAATATTTGTTGATTTTATTGATTATTAATTTTTATTGAAAATTTTAATGAAGTTTTTTCTTCTTAATTATATTTTTCTAATGACAAAGTTTAAATTTAAGATTTTATTTAAAAGAATTGAGTTGAACACCACTCAAAGCAATGATTGTTTGAAGTTAAATATTATATATAGGTTTGTCAATATTTACTCTATGAAATTATATTCTTTTATTAAAATAATAATTAGTTAGAAATACTTTTTACAGATATTAGAAAAATATAATTATGTATATTAAGGTTCATTCGACTCCTCACTTACCTTTCTGTTAGATTTGTTCCATCTAAAGAAATTTAAAGCGAAAATGTTACTAACACAGTTATAATGACACTGCTACATACTATTTAAAAGTAGAATTCTTATATTAAAACTGAAAATCCTAATTATTATAAAAATAAAGTCCTAAATACTTTTTAAAATTTTAAATAAAATATTAATTATTTGGTTTTTTTACTTAATAATTTTTTCTTTATGCTTTAAAAGCCTCCAAGAATCAATCTATTTTGTTTTTACTTTCTAAAACAGTACTATAATTTTAAACAAAATAAACCTTTATATCTGCTCTATGAAATTATGTCTTTTTTTAGGCGCACACACAAAAAAGGTGTCCTTACTCTTATTAATTACTACTATTTTTAAAGGACTATTTTTCAGATTATGGTAATTTTTCTCCCAATCCCAATATGATTTATTTATACCCAAAAATTAATTATGATTCAAACTCTCAATCACTTAGTTAAAAAATACAAATCACTACCACTTATTGATTAAAAATGTTTTTAATCCACATAAACAATACGTCTCTAAGTCTAAAACCAGTTAAAATTGTGAATAATAAAATTGGTAGATTCAGTCATCTATCTGGCTTGATATAACCAAGGAGTCAAACCCAATTGGTTAAATAAAATATGTGAATTATTATAAACTTTTAGTAATTCTATTCGATTCTTATAGATAAAAAAAAATATGACTTTTTTTTCTACCAAAATGGATTATTTCGCAAAATTAATTACCAAAGTGGGTAGTTTACAAAATTATTTATCTGTCATAGGTGATTTTTGTCACGTAGGATGTAGGAGGTGACACCCTGAGTGATACCTTGTGTTTTGTGTTTGTCTTGTAGCAAGAGATTTCATTCTGATACGCTTCATCCTTATTAGGAAACCGACGATCAATTGAGTGAAAATGTGACATGAGATTAGTAATTAAACATGTATTTTGTGTCGGCTTGATCGACGCTAAATACCTAACATGGAAGGGTGGCGCCTCTTGTTACATGACAAACAAAAAACACAAGATGTCACTCAAAGATGGCACCTCTTGTATCCTATGTGACAAAAATAACCCATAACAAGTAAATAGTTTTGCAAAATAACCCATTCTAGTATAAAAAAAAAATCAAAAACAAAATACTCTTTGGTAATTAGTTTTGCGGAAAAAAAAACTCATTTTTAAAACACCCACTTTAAAATTTGGATCACTTTTGATTTTGGTCCTTCAAATTTAACTTTACTTTTTTTAGTCTCTCAATTTTTTTTAAAAAAAATACTCTTTTTAATTCTTATATAGTAAAAAAATTGTTACAAATTATGGCATTTAAACAGCCAAAAATCAATCAAGATAGACTAAAAAGATCATTTTTCAAAATTGAGGGACCAAAAATATTTAAATTTGAAGGAACACAATCAAAAGTGACTCAAAATTGAGGGACAAAAATATATTTAAGCCTATTGTATTGACAATTTATTTGAATAAAGTTTTGGGTTAATGACCATTTGGTCATTGAATGTGTAAGCCAATAATAATTTAGTCTTGAAAAAAATAAAAAAAATCTGATTTAGTATATGAATGTCTAAAAATGTGACAATTTTGTCTTGATACTAAGTTTGTAGGATCATTTTGTCATTAAGTTTTAATGTTTAAGTACCAATTTGATATTGAATAGTAAAGTTCGCGTATATGTGATTGTCATACTTTTTACATATTCAAAGACTGTATCAAATTTTTTTATCTTTCAGGGATTAAATTTTCATTAGTTTACACATTCAGAGATCAAAATAATTATTTATCTTAATTTTTTATTATTGAAGAAAATAATAAAAATAAATACATTAAGTGTTTCATTTAAGTTAAAATTAATTTATTTGCCTTAACTTTTGAAGTAGTTTATGTATAAAAAAAACTTTTGGAGTAGTTAATTAAATAAAAAGAACTTATATAAAAGCTAAATGCATAAATTATTTTTAACTTAGTTAGGAGAGAAATTTAATTTATTTTACCTTCTCTTGTAATACTAATGATAATATATTGATATTTATACAAATAGGATCATTATCCTACCCCCATAAACACATTGTGACACATGCATTGTCCAAAGCAACATTCACATTACCTTTAAATTTTCATTTATGATTGTTGCGGGTGCTATTGAATTTTAGGTTTGGCAACAAGGTACGTGGGGCGGTTTTGCCTTTCTTGTTCTCACCCATGACTCCCTAAGTTTCAAACTTTCTTGTTACCCTAAAGTACAAAAAGAAAATATAGGCTCCTTCGATGATTTTCTGGATCCGTTCCTCGTTAGATCTTTTTTTTTTATTATTCAAAACTCCGTAAGTCAATCATGTGATTCATAACTTAGTTAGGGCCTCAAGATGTTATACTAGCTAGCTCTCATGTCTTTGATTATATCTTATATTGTATTGTTACCAATATTTCGAATGAAATGAAATAATCATATCTTTCTTAAAAAAATGATTACTATACACATTATTAGTGTATAAAATTTTACACTATCAATTAATAAAAAATCACTATTAATATATCTTTTAAAGTGATCATTATAAAAATCAACAACGTGTATATATACAAGGTTGTTTATAACTCAATAACAGTAAAGTTTATAACTTATTATTTTTTTTATCGATACAGTCATAAATATTTCGTACATGATAAAAAAATGACATAGCAGAAACAATATTAAATAACTTTTAAATTTCTAAAATATCAATAATTTTAAAACAAAATTAAACCATCAATACACATGAAACAACAGTACCACACCACAGTTCACAACCAATCTTTTTCAATGAACAGAGTGCCTGTATGTTTAATACTGCCAATATATCAACCAAAGACTTTTGGGAGAGATATTGTATGTATATTAACATGTTTGGTAAGGTTTTTTAAGAAGTATTTTTAAAAGAAAAAAATGAAATAAGTTTTTCTAAAAATAAAAATAAATTTTTTATTAACGAATTTTTTAGAAGTTCATAAATATAATTTCTCTAAAAGATGAGATGATATTTACAAATGAACTAATATAAAACTTATTTTAGCTTATAGAGAAGTTCATTTTATTTTTTTTCTAATTTTTTTCTAGAAATATTTCTAGAAAAGCTTACATACCAAAGTCCTGTTTGGATACAAACTAAAAGTGTTTTTGAGAATTTTTCTATTAAAAATATAATATTAATTGATATAGTTTATTAATCAGTGAAATTCTAGAAAATTTTATTTTATTTTATTTTTTTTCTTATTTTCTTTTTTTAAAAGTACTTTTAGATAAGTTTACATACTATTATTATAAGATCCTATTATTATAAGATAGTAACTATTCTTAATTAGTATAATTTTGTGAGATCCAACGAGAACATGGGAAGCGCATGGGTGCAAAATGACGAAATTCATAGAATATTACAGCAAAAATGAGTTAATTAATTGGCAGCCCTGGGTTAGGTGGAACGCTACGGAACCAACTGGTCTCATGACTGCAAAAATTAAAAATTATAAACATCTTTCATTTATTTTCCTTCGTTCAAATAAGATTTATTTTAATAATCCCTTCAAGTGTGTACAAAATCCAGTGTTATTTTTTTGCCACGACAAGACAACTTCCTACCTAGCCGAATTAATTTTGTAAGTAGCCACTTATATTCCTCTTTTCATGTTTGACCCCTATTGTTTATTTTGATCGATTCGAAAAGTTGTTTTTATAAGGTGAAGACTTAATTCTTCTTCTTCGTCTTGATATGAAAACCTTATATTGGTACATTTAAATTAAAATTTTAAATTGAATTATATTTAATGAGGGTATTTATTAATTCAATTATTTTTTAAATAGTTTTTAGGGTAGTCATCTTAAATCAATAACCACAAATTAGAGATAGTCAAGGGTTAGGGTTTACTTTTTTTATAAAAAAATATAATTATTTTATTTCATCAAAGATAACTGAATGAACATGAAAGATAATACAATCATATATCAAATTGATTGAGTGGTTAAAAAAAAAGTTGTAAATTCGATCACTAAATATGATAGTGGCCAGTTCAAGCTTAATCAACAAACAAAAGGGAAAAAACATTACTTCGACCATTAGTTTTGCCAATTAAAAAAAAATATCAATTCGGGTATTGAGTATGGATATGAAATCCAAAAAGTAAAAACACTCGACTTAAACTGAATTATAATTCTGTAACTCTTTATTGTAATTGCCTTGAATAATTTTAGATAGTAATTTTTATGTTATGTAATTTTACGATTTTAACTTTTCAAATAATTATTACAACACTTTTTTTTATATAGGTTCCTATTTTTTATTTGTTTCCATTTTTTATTATTTTCATTTATAATTTCCTATTTTTCCTATTTATATCTTTTATCCTGGCCCTACTCTGCCACAAATGCAAGACCCTACACACTCATTCTCCCACCTGCACGTATTAAGGAATTAATAATATGTTTTTATATTAAAAGTCATGTAATTAATGCATTGAAAATTACGGTGAAAGCGTATTGATAAAAATTTTTCCAATAAAATATTTTTACTTTAATCAGTGTCTTTTAACATTTGTTAGATAAAAAAGATAATAAATAATTTTTATATGTTTAAAACATTAAGTATTTTATTTTAACTTTCTTAAGACATCTTGAAAAAATATTTTTAAATTCTCTTTTTTTATCAATACGAAATGAAGATAATTATTAAGGATTTATAATAAGTCAGACACTATTTAATCAATTAACTTACACCTTATTAATATTAAATTCTCTTAATTTATATAGTAAGTATAATTATTTGTTACGTTTCTAAAATATTAAATAAAATTATTTTTTAGAAGGATATAATATTAAATACATTTACTTAATATTTTTAATTGTAAATCAAATTTAAGAATATAAATAATTTTTAACATTTTTTAGTTGTAATTTTGAAATTTAATATAACAATAATGACTTGTATTAATTTATGTATTTTCATTTTCTATTTCTGATAGCCCATAGTGTAACATTTCTAATTTTTGACTTTTCGGGAACTCTTACATTACGATACTTCACGCAATGATATTTCACTTAACATCTTTATTTGTCAGAACCATCCACTGGTTAGAACCCTCCGTAAGTAGTCCTTTTCAAGATCTCGAGAATTAGCTCTACTTGCTTCCATGATCAATGATTGACCCTACAAACCAACATAAGATGTTTCAGTGTGTTTTGTCCTCACTCACACGCTTCCCATAAAAACTTCTCATAAAGACACCCATCTCATAACTACTTCAAACCAAACACGTTTAACTATGAAGGTCTTAAGTGATGAACTATAAAAAAAATAGATGCATCTTATTGGTATAAGTAGTACCAATTAATTCTTTTAAGTCATCCTCAGCTGTACAGTTTCATACCTGCACAGCTTCTGGATCTCTTTCATTCTGATGTGATTCAATTAGGGTGTTACATGTCCACCAGCTTTCGCCCGATTTGTCCTTGAACCACACCATACTGGGAGAGAGGTTTGCTCTGATACCATTTGTAACATACCTGATTTTTGACTTCTCTGTAGCTATCACACTATGACATTTCACGCAGTGACACTTCACTCAACATTCTTGTTGGTCAGAACCCTCCGTAGGTAGTCATTTTCGAGACCTCGAAAATCAGCTTTGTCTACTTCTAGGTTCAATGACTAACCCCACAAACCAACACAAAACTTTTCAATGAATTTTGTCCTCACTCATACGCTTTTTCCGGGAAACTTCCCAGAAGGTTGCCCATCTCATTACTACTCCAAACCAAGCACACTTAAATATAAAGTTTTTAAGTGATGAGATACCGAAAAATAGATGCATCTTGTTGGTATAGGTAGTATCAATTAATTCTATTAAGACATCCTCAACTGTATAGTTTCATACCTGCACGATCCCTCTCATTCTGGTGTGATTCAATCGGGTGTTACACATAGGGTTGACGGTTGATGTATTGTTGTAAGGCACAACTATGATCATATGTTGAAAAATGATATATTTAATGGAAGAATATATGTTCAATTTTCTCTTTGCACGAAATTCCTTTGAGCCAATGACAATCACGCACCATGAAAAAAATTAGTCTATGAGCAATGGATTGGGGATACACATCGTCTCTGAACCAGAAAAATATTCTTTGTGATAAACATATGTAATAAAGTATATTTTTCTTTTATTAAAATGATTTGCTTTAAATTTCTATATATTTTATAATTTAGAAAATATAAAATAAAATTCAAAATGATAAAAATATAATATAAAAAGTTAATTTTTATATAATTAAAAATTATCATAAATAATTTTTAATATATAAATTATATTTAAATTTACAATGAATAGTTTCAATTGTGATAACGTTATTTTTTAGCTACTAACAATTTTTTATAAAAAGTTAATAAAATATTATTTAGGAAAAAGAGATAGATATAAAAGATGGAAGGTTGAAAAAGATAACTAATTGTATATATTAAAAATAAATAAAAGATTGCTAATTTGAGAAGATTGAGATTAAAAAAATTAACTTACTATAGAAATGGTGTTGAAATACATATTCAAAGAGAAAAAAATATTGAGAGTGTTTAATGGAAAGTGCGATGAGAATGACATGAGAATTAGAATCTCACTCTTCAAGTTGTATATTCTAATTTAAAATATAAAAAATAAATTTGTAAAATAAGGAAAATAAAAATTCATAAAAATATTAATATTGATGATAACATAAAAAACTAATTAATTAAATAATAAATTAAAATTACCAATTAAAGAAGATTGATATTAAAAAAATTAACTAACTATGGAGATGGTGTTTAAATACATATTCAAAGTACAAAAAAATTGAAAATATTTAATTAAAATATAAAGAGAATGACATGAGAAGTTGAGAACCTTTCTCTTGAAAGTTGTAT
>PYAF01004221.1:239243-275208 GCA_007407185.1 Glycine tomentella
CAAATACAAAATTCGTTATTTTATCAAGGATTAAATATAAATGTTAAGGACCAAAAATAAAATTTTTGTTTTATCATAAAGCATAAACTAAGAAAAAATTATTAAGAAGAAACACAAAACTTAGATATTTATTATAAATCACAAACATATTTTAACCTAAATTAAGACAAATGAAGTAATTAAGTAATAAATTAAAATTAGAAATTAAAATCATGTGAGAACGGTAAAGAAAAGTTTAATATCTATAAAAGTGCACTTAGACTCTCTCTATTCTTATTTATAAGACTCAAGTTTAAAATCAACTTTGTCCTTTTTATTAGACTTAATTTGTAATATTTCTTTCATTAATTATTTTTATACTAAAAATATCCCGCATTAAATAAATAAATAAAATGTATTAACGAATCATTGAAAGAGAAAAAAATATTAATAATAATGATAGTTTTGGAAAAAAAATATAAATTTTAGACAAATTTATTGTTGTCAACTAAATTAACATTTTTTTTTATCTTGATGAATTAAGTAATTAAATCTTATGAATGGAAGGAGTATGTTTCACTATTTACTATTAAAAGCTAAGATACTTACATCACTAAAACAAATTAAAGATTGTAACTTAAATTAAAATCTGAACACTAAAATTTAATCCCTCTGTCGTTAAATAATTATCATCTTATGTTGTTTTGTACATACAAAAAAATAATAAATAGATAAAAAAGTAATAATATTATAAAATTAACCTTATATCATCAATAATTCATAAAAAATACTGGCAACACATTCTTTATTATTGATTAAAATTTATGAAAACCACAAATTTGAATGAGTGACACCTCTCATTTAGTGACTCTTTACTGTTTTTATAATTTTCAACCAATGAAAAAGTGTGTGTTATGAAGAATGTGTTGTTAACCTTCCTTCTAATTCATTTATAGATTTTATTGTTCACCATTAATATTATAAGGGATATAAGTGAAAAAAGTAATCCCTACGTCCCTAATTATAAAACCCTTTCAACTGTACTTTAAGAAAAATAGTTATCGTATTAAATTTGTGATTTGTCAATTATTTGTACTAAAATTTCAAAATTACTTTTTTCTTCTCTTTCTATCCGGTTATTTATTTTTCATTAATGTTTTAAAAAAATAATTAAATTAGGATATATATAAAAAAATAAGTAATGCATTTAAAATTAGGAAATGATCTCATAAAAAGAGACAAATAAAATTTTAAAAAATGTCTTATAATTAAGGATAAATGGAGTATTTAATTTTAAAATGAAAAACTAAAATAACAATTAGTTTTGGATAAATTTTTTTCTCTTACAAGATAATGGGAAGGTGAGAGTATTACTTTTCTTAATATAAAAGAAGTGTTTTTGAACCGTTCATGCGACGATTAATCTGCTGAAAAATACACTTGACTTTAGTTTACCGTTGTCTTAAATGTAAAAAAGATGCATTAGTTTCAGTGAGAAAAAATGAACACTGTAAAAGTCAAAAAGCAGAAGTTTAACTTCTTTCTGCAATCCATTCGTAAGACACTTTTTATGTCTTTATCCGCACGATCCAAATTAGAGGGGCCTGAACAGAAATAAGAGAAAAATAGAGGGGGAGAACAGAAATAAGCAAAAGACTAAATATGCGTCAGCAATGAGGGCTCTGAAGTCTGACCTATGCGCTGACATTGACACCAATGACTAAGGAGGTAGTTGGTGAAGAAAACACCAACTGTTTTGAGTTTCCAACCTTAAAAGACTCTCTTTTCTCTCTCTGAACTCTGAAGCTAAACAATATTAGCATCAAAACCAGGTATAGTTTCAGCGAACTCTGCATCACTTGGTAGTTGGTATTCTTCCTCTTGAACCTTGCATGTGTTGTGAAACACTCTTTTTGTTTCATGATTGCTTTTTTGATCTATATGCATGCAAATTCTCTTCTTGACCCTTCCTCTTTATTTGGTTTCAAGGTTGATTCTAAATTCCACTTCACTTTGGCAAACTTGAGAAAGCCTTTCTTCCTTCCTTTCTTTCTTTCTGGCAACTAGTTGTTTTTTCCCCTTCTGGTTGAATTTCAGAACAAGATAGTTTGATGGGGCTGTTTCTTTTGTTTTGGTTTGTAATTGTCTAATAGAGATTTGGACTGTGCACACAATTCCAAAAGGGTACATATTTGGATGTTTTGATGTGTTACTGTATGGATTGATGATAGTTTGTCTGATTGCTCAATTGGGTGTTTCTATGTTGTGGTAAATCAGTGTCATCCCTGTTGCTTTCTGAATTCTTGGCACTTGTCATCGCTCTATATATTTTTATCAATAGAACCATTTTTTGGATATCAGCTTATAATTTGATACCAAATAGTAAGTAGATCACACCAATTACCAATATATATTGCAGAGTGGTTCTAGTAATTCAGTGCTGCTAGAAGATGGGAACTAGTGAATGGCATATCGAGCGAAGGTCTAGCTTCAGCTCTGAATCCCCCTTAGCAAGAGAGGCAGGAAATGTGCCTGAAACTGGGTCACTCTCTATTGTTGTGCTTGGTGCTTCTGGTGATCTTGCTAAGAAGAAGACATTTCCTGCACTTTTCCACCTATACCTGCAGGTAAAAAGCAGAATATTGGTGGATCATGTTGATTAGTGTGTGATGTAGAACTGTTGTAATAATGAGAAATATTAATGCAGATGATCATGCAACTAATGATGGACTAAGGGACCCTTAACAGAATGTGTTTCAGAATAATTTGCCTCTGATCAAGCACTAGTTCAATTTTTCTTTTTCTTTTTCTTGAAAAAATTATATTCATTTATTCTACATGCTAATTTGACAGCAAATGTCTATTTCTAGTTTGTACTTTTGTGGAAAATTTCTTGGATTATTTTCTTATAGTTGTTTGTTTCCCTTTTTATTGGATTATTTTTCTTAAAGCAACTGTTTCCAACATTTTCCTTCTTTGTTTGCAGGGATTCTTACCACCAGATGAAGTTCATATTTTTGGCTATGCAAGGACAAAAATATCTGATGATGAATTGAGAAACCGGTTGCGCGGGTGAGACTTTTTGTCATAAACAAAAATCTATCACTTACAACCTGCTACTTCAGAATTGTTGAAAATGGCTTGATGTGACTGGACTGTGTCCTTTAAATTATGAAAATAATTATTGTGGCATATTGGATGAATCATTATTTTCTTTCAGCCAAAGAATTTTATTGTGAAGTTTTTTCTCTGAACAGTATGTCATGAATTTTTGTCATCTGCTTCTTTCACAAAACTGTTTTATTAGTTCATGTATTCTATTGATATATGTTTGAACTGTTTGTAAGCCTAACATATATGACTTGATGTGCAGCTATCTTGTTCCAAAGAAAGGTGCTTCCCCCCAACAGTTGGAAGATGTAGAGATGTTTTTACAGCTGGTTAGCACTGGGTTTCCTGCACCATTTTGTCAATATTCTGTATTGGTCTCACTACATAATACTCTTTTGGTTGATTTAAAAATGACCATTCTCTGTCTCCCTTTTTCTTCCTTTTAGATCAAATATGTAAGTGGCTCTTATGATTCTGAAGATGGCTTCCGATTGTTGGATAAAGAGATTTCAGAGCATGAATATTCGAAAAACAGTGTTGAGGGTTTATCTCGGAGGCTTTTCTATCTTGCCCTTCCACCTTCAGTATATCCATCTGTTTGCAAGATGATTAAGACTTGTTGCATGAATAAATGTAAGATGCTATAATATATGGTTTTGATGTTTACCTTTTCATTGAGAATGTTTTAAAAGGACCAGTAGCTTTTTGTTGAGGGAGGGTGGGGGATACGAACAGCGACACAGTGAACCAAGCTCAACAATTGTTGAGAGTTATGCTTTGTCAGACATTAGTCTATGCAGCACGACAGAATCCACTTTAAGCTCCTCTTTTTAACTTTTATTTAAATGTAACTTGTTTACTTTTTTCCAAGATCTTTTTCCTTATAATGTTGGTGCTAGACATATAGCTGCTGCCAGTTGTTGCGATTTTGGCTTCCCCAGATAGTTACAGGTTGCTGTGTTATATCTATGGTGTTTAAAATAAAAAGTTAAATAATTATGAAATAAACTTGAACTTTGAGTTCAGCTAGCATTTGCAAAGCAGATCTCTGGCTTTAGGTTTCTCCACCATCTCATTTCTTTTGTGACAAGAACAGTTGTCTTTACTTTTTCTTTTACATTTCGTGGTTCCTGTTTAGTATCCAGAAATCTAATACTGATTGTATTGATATGGTTGCATCTACTTCCTTTTCTTAGCTGATCTGGGTGGATGGACACGTGTTGTTGTTGAGAAACCTTTTGGTAAGGATCTAGAATCTGCAGAGGAACTCAGTACTGATATTGGAAAGTTGTTTGAGGAACCACAGATTTATCGTATTGATCACTACTTGGGAAAGGAACTAGTGCAGAACTTGGTAATAAATGATTATACAATGGCTTCTTTGTTTGTTTCATGAGTTTTGCCTAATGATTAATCCCTTTACATTTAACTTATATTGGTAGTTGGTACTTCGCTTTGCAAATCGGTTTTTCTTGCCACTTTGGAACCGCGACAACATTGACAACGTACAGGTGAGGATTTTTAATTGTCAAAGTTACAACTTTGGGTTAAAAGTTACTTAAACTTCATTTATTCAATTGAAGTTAGGGAAGGTATTGTTGGTTGAGCTTTGGCAATTCATAGTTTGTTCTATCATATCTATCAACTTTTTATTGTCATTCTTTATTTTTACAAGCATCTCAAATTTTTTCTTAACAACTTTTGTTGCCTTATCTAATTCAACTACTGCATTACCAGAGTTGATATGGCACAATTTTAAACTAGAGTTTGGCTGTTAATTCTATGACAGATAGTTTTCAGAGAGGATTTTGGAACTGATGGCCGTGGTGGATATTTTGACCAATATGGGTATGTGTAGAGTTTTGTTTTAGCGAAGTTCTCAGATGAGTCACAGCATGCTTCTCTTTAATAGGGAAGGTATTACAATAAAGTAGCCCAAATCATTATTTACTGTTTTTCTTTATTTTGCAGAATTATTCGAGATATTATTCAAAACCATCTGCTGCAGGTGAGGCCCTGATTTTATAATGAAATAGTTTCATATACTGACATTGTAATTATTATTTTGTATTGACAAGTAGGAACATCTGTTAAACAATGGGATACAATAATACTTGATTTCACGTCTCTCAATATTTGAAATCTTATTAAGGGTGTGCTTAATAGAACTAAAAAAATTTAGCATAGAAACTTCTGTGCTAAAATGTTGAAATTAAGGATTGTAATAGCAATATCTTTAAATAAAAACATTAACTGTTGAAGGGACATTAGAGGAAACTATTAGCATTTGAAAAGATAAATAAGGATAAACTAAGGGACACTGTTCAAACTAGTGATTCAAATATTTAAGTATGAAAGCTTTTTTGCTGAATGTCAATCAGAAGATATTAAGCTGAAATGTAACACTGAATGCATTCAATGTGCTGAATAATGAATATTTTAGAACTTTATCACTTAAAATTTATTTTTATTATGTATTAAACAAACACCAAATGCATAATGTTATCCATTAAATAATTCATTAGACATCATCAGCCTAATTTATGTCAAATTTGTTCATTATTTTTCTACAAACTCAGGTTCTTTGCTTGGTTGCTATGGAAAAACCAGTTTCTCTCAAGCCTGAGCACATTCGGGATGAGAAAGTGAAGGTGTGCCTCTTTCCGTTCAATTTTTATGGGAATTATTACACTCTTCTGTCATTTTAATCTGCCTACTAATTCTGACACAAACTAATCAGTATCAGTACTATTTCCTTGCTCCCCTTTTGAACTTAATTATGCAAATTAGCATTGCATCAGAGGGATATTTTAATGATTCATACCCTGAAAGTTTCCAGTTTCCGTGTTGCACATTTATGGTTACCTAGTTTTTGAGATGCATCACAGCATGCCTCTATAGATCATATGATAACACTTTATGGTTGCTACGGAAACTGCAGGTTCTTGAATCAGTGCTCCCTATTAATGATGATGAGGTTGTTCTTGGACAATACGAAGGATATAAAGATGACCCAACCGTACCTGATGAGTCTAACACCCCAACATTTGCAACTGTTATTCTGCGAATACACAATGAAAGATGGGAAGGTCAGATGAAATGTTCAGTGTTTCCTTCCTAAAAGAAATAAATACTGGAGCTTCCTTTAATTTCTTTGGTGCAAAAAATTAGGAAATTAAAGTATTTCATATTCATTCTGGTGCCTAAAAGAAATATTTCTTTTTTTTTTTTGTATCAGGTGTTCCTTTCATACTAAAAGCAGGGAAGGCACTAAATTCTAGAAAGGCAGAGATAAGGGTTCAATTCAAGGATGTCCCCGGTGATATTTTCAAGTGTATGTCATTATAATTTTTGACATCTTGGTGTTGTTCTCTCTTTAACATGATTTTGTTTGTCATGCATCTTTCGTTGTGATGTCTATTAATATCAATCTTGAAAGTGAAACTGGATTCAGATATAGTAAAGAGTGACATTACTTTGAAAGATAAAATGATAGATAATCTGCTATAACTAGAGTCTATGTGAGGAGAAATAAAGGGAAAGGTTGTGGATATGTGAGCAAAGGGGTAAGGTAAAAGAAAGTATGCATAGGAGATTTTCTTGTCACTCCCTGGACAAAAAATAGCAGGGTAAAGGAAGTGAGGGTGACATTTTGTTAGAGTAAAAAGGGGATAGGAAAATGCTAACTAATGCCCTCAGGATATTTGCTAAGGAATCAAAAGTGGAAAGTTTTTTTTGTTTGAGTACAGTCTCCTGTGGTTTTCAATGCAACTTCAATGTAATCTTCAGTGAAAATTTTCTATTTATTGATTCCTTATTCCAATGGGATAAATGTGAGGAGAGAGTGGGGGAGAGGGATAAGCATGAACTATGAATTGAGTAAGATTTTGGGGCCTTTGGGGTGAGAGTCTTGCACACCCTCAAAATCAGCTGTATTTTTCACTTGTTTTAATTCTACTTTGAGGAAGGAAGAGGCAAGGATACAGTTGTATACACGAGTCTTCTAGAACTGATACCATTTTATCAATAAGAGAATAGTCTCTAGAGTTTTTCAATAAAATACTGTCTGCGTTTGTTGGCTCCTATCCTAATATTTTTCTGTGATATGGCAACCTAGGAGGATATGTTTTTCATTTTGGTGTCTTGTCTATTGTGTTGATTAAAAAAGATTATTTCATGTTTACTGTTTGAAGAACTTAGCAAACATTTGATGTTGATGAGTATTGCAAGAGTCAAACATATATCATACTCTAAAGTTATCATATTCCAGTGGAAACTGAGAAAAGATGAGATGTGAGTCATTTCATCTCTATGTATTCCACAATTATAAACATGACATCTATTCTTTATTTATTGGTGCAGTATGAATACTAACAATTAACATCAATATTAGCTATATAGCCTATTTTCTTCGTTGTCATCAAAATATCAGTTTAGCATAAAAATAACTCTTAATTCTAACATTTTTAGGTAAAAAGCAGGGGAGAAATGAGTTTGTTATCCGCCTACAGCCTTCAGAAGCTATTTACATGAAGCTTACGGTGAGGCAATCATTCTAATGTTCCATAATGAGATTGATCATGCCACTTGTTTGACCTGACTACATCCTACAGTTCTCTTTTATCTGTTATATTCATTTATTGAGTATCTGAAGTAGCAATGCAAGGACATTGCTGTTCACGTACTGAATTTATATTTGCCAATACACAGTGTCTTTTTTGTTGAAATGTAAATGGAAATTTTGCAAGTTCATTTGGGATTAACATCTGAAAACATTGCACCTCTATCTTAAGCTTACTTATCGTGATGATTAAATAAAATCTATTTGCAAAACTATTGAGGAAGTTCACCCATATACTAATCTTCTGCCAAATAATATGTGAAAGAAATGCTTGATCATGATCTAATATTATAAATATGAACCGTTTGTTCTATTAATAAATAATTTATTTTTAAATGAATTTGAAAGTGGTTATATATTAGATTATACAAATGGTACTTAAGACTTGAATTTCTGCAAATTATATGTGCTACAGGTTTGTGTAATGTTAACTATGGCTAGTCAAAGCTATCTGCATAGAATGCTAAAATTAATTCAATGATATTTCTAAGGGTGGACTGACAAGTTCAATGTCTTATCATTCAGGTCAAGCAACCTGGACTGGAGATGTCTACGGTTCAAAGTGAGCTAGACTTGTCATATGGACAACGGTATCAAGGAGTAACCATTCCTGAGGCATATGAACGCCTAATTCTTGACACGTATGTTCCTTTTTTGTAGTTCATAGTTATGGGCTGTCAATGTTATCTAGGGTTAATACAGATGTATAAGAATTGTTTACAAAGGACTTGTATTCATGATTGACTCTATAAGTGGTATGCTCTAGACTAAATTATATAATACTTACATATTCATAGTTTTGAATTACTACACGTCATGTATCGGGTCAATCATAAACTCGAGTCCATAGAAACATAAAGTTGATATGCTAGTAACAAGCTGAAGTACATAGAAGAATTGGAATTGCACGCATTACTTAGCAATCAGTTCTATTGTCAAGTCAAATAGATTTGCATTAAATAACAATGGATATTGGAATATGCTTCGCAGAATTAGAGGTGATCAGCAACATTTTGTTCGCAGAGATGAGTTGAAGGTAAGATCATTACATGCTTGGTAGAGTATTGCAAGAGGGTCTCGATTCACAAACTTATTGACTCCATTTTTTTTCTAATCAGGCATCCTGGCAGATCTTCACCCCACTTCTGCACAGAATTGATGAAGGGGAATTCAAGCCACTCCCCTACAAACCAGGAAGCAGAGGTCCTGCAGAAGCAGATCAGTTACTTGAAAAAGCTGGCTATGTTCAAACACACGGCTATATATGGATCCCTCCTACCTTGTAGAGTGATCTTATGTAATAAGATGAGGAATTTTTAGCTGCTAATGAATACACAATAAGCTTGTGTGGTTTCTTCCCTTTGAAGCACTCCTCATGGAAGTGTATCAAGCATTTGGAACAATATAAGAGACTAAGAGTGTTTGGCACGGTTTGTGTAACTGATTTGCCTTTAAATGCAAAATAAATGGAAAATAAAGTCCACTTACTAGTATCTGTTTTGCATAATTTGTTAATTTGACTCTGCTGTGTCCATGATAAATTGGACCAATATTATTCTAGTTTAATTGCCAAGCAAAAGAATTAGCCACTAAACGTAATTGTCTTCTTAATTACTAAAGCATAAAATACATTTTGATAAAACACTCCAATTAAGTTCATATCCTAAGCGCTCTTGGAGTACAACTTCTCATTAGAAGCCCCACCATTCAGCTGCATAGTTAGTTTTAATATTATCATCAAATGAAAGTCACCAATAATCATATAATTCATTAAAATATCATATTAGAAATAAAGATAGATTATGTACTTAGAACTCTTGTATTTCTTGTTCTAATTCCTAATGGAACACCAAACAGTCAACTTGTTTTTTTAACAAGGGAAAACTCATGCATGACCTTTTCTTGCACCGAAAATGTTTGATAGACATCCAATATGTTATCTAACACTTTAAAGAGAAAATATAAAATGAGGTGTTAGTGGAATGTTTAAAATAAAGGATGATTCATGTATCTTTACTCTTCTTATATATCATTGTAGCATCCTACAAATGCAGATAAGAATAATTATAGATGGACATCCCAAATACTAATCTACACCTAGTAGAAAGATAAAAGAGAAAAAAAAATATAAGTATGATAAGTGATAAGAAGAAAGAAATATAGAAAAATGAGAAGTGTTGATGGGTATTTAAAATAATGAGATGTTCAAATATCATTGATCTGCAGTTAATGAATCCTATATATGGGAAAGACTTTGCTAAGAGAGGAAAAACTTATCTGGAGGATCTCTATATTTCAAGGATTAATTTCATGACTTCTAATTGTGGGGATACCTTACTTTCAGAAGAAAAAAAAAATTAATGAGTCCTATTCAAAATTGATTAGATAAGTTGTTTATCTTAATTTTTTAGGTCTTACAATTTCATGTAGATTTATGCACTCTACATGAAAATTTACTCCAACATTGTTTAACTTAATTTTGTGGGTCCTACAATACTTCAAAAATATATATTATTTATGTTATATATTTGTTAAGCAAGATTGTTTGTATAAATAACATCATGTCCTTTGTTCCCCATGAAACAAATAAGCAAATTAAGCAATGGTACTTAAAATTAAGCAACTTATATAAACATCTCATTGAAAATGCTCTAACAGGCTCCCATTGCTTTGTAATGGATCCTTTCAAGTGAGATTTTCATTTAAATTCTCTCATGTGAAAATCTTCATCTAAATCTCATGTCTTTTCATTTTTTATAATTATTTAAACTCTCTCTCTCTCTCTCTCTCTCTCTCTCTCTCTCTCTCTTATTCTTAAGTAAAGGTTAACATTTCACATGAAAATAATGTCACATGAGAGGATCCAAACATGTGTAGGTAGGTGAAGTGATTTTAACAAACTATTAAGATGAAAGGAGATATATTTTGATGGAGAAGAATTTTGTTGGGGGGGGGGGGGGGGAAGAGAAACAAACAGATCATTATAAATTTAAAATGGTAAAATAAAAACATTTTAAAATTTGAGTGAAGATGGATTAACTCCCTCCTCTTCATTCTAAAATTTGAATTGAATAAGAAATTTTCTCTTCCTTCCTTCTTTCCTTAATTTCTTTAATCCAATCAGATATTTTCTTAAAGAATAACTAAAAAATTTATTTTGTATTTAATTATTAGAACAAGTGAGAATTTCATTAAGTTGTACAAAATAGAGACTAGTTCAAACTACAACAAATTGTACTTTCATTCTTCAGCTCCGTTTTTTACATAATTATTTCAGAAAATCAGATACCAAGAGACATGCATACATTTTTCACAGCAGAAAAATTCAACTTGATTTATTGGGAGCTATTAATTGAGGAAAACACCGAGACCTAATTGTAATTAAATCCTTGAATTATTGAGGTCTATTTAAGAAATTAACCTCACTCAACATTTTTTATTTGACTAAATCATACTCATCATTTTATTATAAATCAAGTGCTAACACAAAGAATTACATAATTGAAAGTATAGAGACTATGAAAAAATGGAGTTACTCTTGATAACTCATGAGCAATCTCATTAGTTTGTCTCCTGATAAATATATAGGAAACGTTTAATTATGGGAAACGATATTTCTACATTTCTCAACTAAGGAATCCAACTCTAAAAAATTGCAAGAAGGTATCCAGACTTCTTCTACGATTTCACTCAACATATTAGTCCATATACACAAATTCGATATATAATAAAACCTTTAACTATATATTTAAAGAACAAAATTATTTATTAACTACGTCAGGTGAAGAATTTAGAGTAAGTTTAGATAAATTTATCCAAAAATACTTGTTAAAGAAGAAAAAAAAATGATTAAACTGACTTGTAAAAGAATCACAATAGAAAAAACTATCCCAAATAGAAAAAATTATCCCAACTATGTTGATATCATTTGAGAAATTTATTAAACAAAAGACAATACAAGTCATGGGGAGATATGGACTAAACTCAAAGGCAAAAAGTTGGGCAAATCATAAAAGCAAAAGTGAACCAAATTAGAAATAGGAATAAATAAATAAACAAACCTTTGAGCAAATTCTTCTTAATTAGAAAAGCATTTCCCTTCCCCTACTCAGAACATGCTCTATCAAACTTGACTCCAAACGGGAAATCACTCAAAACAAAACGAGTATTTCTGTCATCATCAAGAAAGATCCCAACATCCTTAGACAATACCTCACATGAATCACACACTGTGGTAGGGCAATACACAAATTTATACGCACTCTCAAGTCTCAAACCTCTCTATCTTAAACCAGTTATCAATAGTTCCAGCACCCAGGTTCCCTTGAACCCCACCAGTGGTCACAAACCTCTGCCCCGTGGCAGCATCAACTTGACCAAGCCTCCACACAGTCACAGAAGAAGAACAGTTTGTTGGAAAAGTGTGAATCACGTTCAATTCAGTGGAGACTCTGATGTCGCCCTTTTTCGCGTTTGCGGGCACAAACGCGAACTGCATGGCTTCGTCTTCCTCCACTATTTCAAGAGGGCACGTCTTGTTTTCTGTCCGACATAAGAGTAAAACAATCAAAGCTAATGTTTTAGGTCCATCAATACAAAAATATTGGTCATTAATTTAAAACAAAAGTTCACGCCGTTTCAAAAAGTTATGACTGAAACTTATTAAGAAGAAGATTTGATCGATATATTAAAGATAAAAAAAATATAAAAAATAAGAAATTAACATTTCAAAAAATATCAGCGTGAAGAGGTTTTGTTGGGAACGCGACCAGAAGAAAAAGGAATGCAATCAGTTTTTTTTCTTTTTGGTGTTCTTGCTTCTCCATGATCTAGGAAGCTAAGTTTTAATTTATAATTTGGGTAAATGACATTTTGGTTCTCAACTTTAAATGGATGACAATTAATATTTGAAAGGCGAAAATACAAATATAAGTTTAAGGACTCTATTTTTTTTTTTTTTAAATAATCAACTGAATTTCTCAACTTGTTTAAAAATAAATAATTTAAAATTTAATTAAAAAGTTGTAAATTTTTTCATGCCAGCATTTTCATTCGTTCTAATTTGATTGAAGAACCTAAAAATATTGAGTTTAACACCTGCCAAATTATACTCAGGACTCCTCCAATGTCCTCATTTTCTCTTGGAGGTTGTTGTTTGATAGACTACCTACTCAAGACCAGTTGCACAAAGAGAGGCCTGCATTTTCATAATAATTTATCGTATCATCTTCAGAAATGGGTCTGTGGAATTTTCGTCATACATAGCTCAGATTAAAACAGTCTCATGGCAATGGTTATTGTATAAAAATGGGTTTAAATTAAACCTGGCTTATTCTTCTCTTCATGGTGGTGTTGTCGTCTAGATTGCATTTTAGATCGATTTAAAGGATATTTTTTTTGTGTAAGCTCATAGAATAGCTCCAACTTTTGGTAATTACATAGATTTCATTTACTGTTTGGAGGTTTTGGTATAGGGACAATCTGTACAACTTGTACAATCTTTTATATAGTCTTACGTACTTTACGTATTAATGATATCTATTCTATTAAAAGAAAGGTATGATGTAATAATTTATATTTTCACTATAAAAAATTTACACTAATAATTAATAACAAGTTAAAATTATAATTTTTTAAATAGTTATTATAAAAATTAATAATCTTAACTAAAACTTTAAAAAATATTTGTTGTCCTTTTCAACAAGTTTTTTTTTTTTCAATTTTCAAATTAATACAATTTTAAACCATTTTTAAACTGATTCAAGACACGTAAAATTATAGATTAAACTTATCTACATAAAAGCTATAGAAATTTATTTATTTTCAAACAAAAAAAAAACCTCATAACCATGGGAAACTCGTGCAAAAAGTAACCCCACTAATAAGTAATAACTTAAACCCTTAAATTAAAAGGATTTCAGTAACTCAAATTTTACATTTAAAGAATCAAAATGAGTGTTCTAAAAAAAATAAAGCACCAAAACAATAAGGAACAAAAAATAGTTCTACTGTCTTAAAATGCCCCAGACCAGCACCAGAACACATTATGCAGAAAATTCGCCAATTTGACCTTTTTCCAACATCTAGTTCATGCATAGTTCAATAATATTCTCATTGAGTACAATCTCAATATTATATAGATATTTTTTTATCATAATATTATTTACATATATATATATATATATATAAATTGGGGAAGATAATTGAGAAAGAGGTTTTTGCCTTTTTTTTGTGGAGTTTCTTTGTTTTTTTTTGCGGCACAAAATATTATTGAAAATGTGCTTTCATGTGGATACTTTTGTTATTTAGAAAAAGAGAAAGACGTACAGGAAAATATTGGGTAAGATCACCAAAACATGCATGATGATCACCAACACTTGAGAAAGACTAATTAACAATCCAAACCTTCAGTTATTAATTAAGCTAGGTCACATTTCATGTCAAATAAGTAAACTTACTAAAACAAAATAAGTGTACTGTACAAACTGTTTCTATTGCATGCCAAATAAGTTAATTAACTAAAATACGTGACAATAAGCAAATGCAAATGGGCATTCCATGATCAAACGAAAAGAACCTAAATAATAAATAAAGATGCAAATCAATGTGTCAAACTTTACTTACCGGTCAACTTATTTTAAAATATCATTACAATATTTTTTAAAATAACTAACTCATTTTAAAACAGAAAAATGTATAAAAATGAAAAATATGGCAGATAAATACTCATTTGTTATACATATTGGTTTTTCTACTTTTTTATTTGTTTTTACTTTCTTTCTTTTTCTCTTTTCCTTCCACTTATACATATAAAAAAATGAGATGTATGTTTATAAAAACTTAATTAGAAATTTTATTTAATCTTTTTACAATAACTGAAATGAAGGTCAAATTACTTGGTTCCTAGAAACAATTTTAATTGGGATTCCTAATTAATATGAAAAGGTAAGTCATAGAATTAGTTTATGCGACTCAATTAAAGAGGTTTAATTTAATTGATTAAATAGAATGTATAAATTATTATAAACTCGGGGTATTATCTTTGATTTGTATATATTAATTTTTTTTATAGGACTAAAGACGGTCAAAAAATATAATCAATGAAGATTTTGAAAATTTTAAGGACTAAGTTAAATTATTTAACATGTGATCAAAGACCTAAATAAAAGTTATTTTTATTTATTTTGAAGACTTACTTAAAAATTTCAAATAATTTAGGAATTAAATTTTCAAGCAATAACATAATATAGGCAGTAAAAAATAAGATTGAAATCCAATATAACACCATGATTACATAAGAAACGTATGGAATCAATTCATTAAAAAGAAACATTTAATTCCAGTTTCAAATATGGAATTCAAAGATATACAAAATAAGAAACAATATTCTAAATCATAAAATTATAATGAAATACATTATGAATCAACATGTCCGACCTAAAGGGATGTTTTGAGTGGTCGTAACAGCACTAGACCCCATAACTGAAAATGGCTAAAAAAAAAAGTTATTCAGTTCTCTTATTTTAATTTCTCAAATAGAGAAATTGTTGAATTGGAATCTTAACATATATAAATGGTCCAATAGGGACAATATTTTTTTAACAAAGAAACAAGAATTTTAAAAAACATTGGATTGGTTTATTTCTCAGCAAAATAACCGTTTTCAAGTAGTGAGTAGTTTACATTTGTATTTAACCTAAAATGAATATGTGCAAGAATAGACACAATGCACATCTGTTGATATATATAAATGCATGAATGTCCAAAATACTTGGGAGCGAGAGATAGATATTCCGCATTTAATAAACAAACCCAGATAGATCATCGCAGGCAACACTTTCGGTTTTGGAGTTTGGACAACAAAAGCGTCAAGTCGTCAACTCCGTTATCGACTCTGTCACTGTCACACTATTTTCTCGTCGCAACTTCCACTGACGGAATTTTTAAAATCGACTCTGTCGTTGCACCCTCCGTCTCCGCAACTCACACGCCATTTTCCTCATCTTCATCTTCCACGCTCTCCTTTTCACCATTCGGTAACCCTTCGCTCTCTCTCTCTCTCTCTCTCTCTCTCTCTCTCTCTCTCTTCAATTTCTCCTCCTTTTTCACTGTTTTCAGATCTATACACCGATGTTGAACTTTTCTCTGCTATTTTATAATGCTTTGATATCTTGCTGTTATCCTTTTTTCATTGTTCGTGGGGAAATTTGATCTGGTTTGGCTACTGAAGCTGTTCGATCGATGCCAGTGTGAATCTGAAATTGGAGAGGTAGTTTGTTTAATCGAACGCGATCTGGTTCCGGCGATTGAATTTATTTATTTATTTAGGTGCGTGGTGTAGTTCAACTACTGGAAGCTCTGTTTCAATTGTGTTTGATTTAGTACATTGGTTGAGGTGGAATTTGCAGTGATTTGAAGACTTTGGAGTAGAAGATTCGGTTGAGAATGCCGGGTTTTAGGGCGAAAATTAGGATTGGAATTTTGATTATTGTTGTCGTAGGGATTTGTCTTGCAGCTTTGTATGGTTTGTTGAAGCCTATTTCGAATGGATGTATTATGACCTACATGTATCCGACTTACATTCCTATTTCGTCGTCGGAGAGCATTTCGCCGGTGAAGTATGGCTTGTACTTGTACCATGAGGGCTGGAAAAAGATAGATTATAAGGAGCATCTTAAGAAGCTTAGTGGTGTGCCCGTGCTTTTCATCCCAGGCAATGGTGGCAGCTTCAAACAGGCAAGGTCCTCTTTCTTCTTGTTAAGATTTAATCAAAGTTTGTTTGCTTTTATGGTTAGTTGTTTAGTTCTGGGTTAAACTATTTCAGCATGTTAAAGAAATATTGGATTATTGTGGTCTAAAGCAGAAAACTGGAAAAATGTTATTGTGTGGTTTGAGTTGTTTAATGTTCTGAAGATGTTCTTGAACATTTGAGGTTTTAATTTCATTGGGAGTATATGCTGGTTAGTTGTTATAGATTGATTTTTGAGTGGTTAATGTAGTTATATTATATAGTATGATGACATGTAGAGATAAATCTGCATATCTAGCTTGCTTTTTTCAAAGTTCGAGGTATGCTCACTTGCTGGCCAAGGTTTTTGATTTGAATCTTAGATTCTAGGGTTACTTGACTCTCAGTTCATTCTTGAAAGGTTTTATAGCTGGAGTTTGTGAAATTCCTTTGGTAAAGGGAATGCGGTTTCCTTTTCATTTGTGGAATTGAAAAACCAGGAAAAGAATGAAAAAATGGAGAAATATGGCATAGATCCTATATGATTTAGGAAATTAACTTTAATATTGATAATGATTTTCAGTTCAGTTGTTTCTGTCGTTGCAATTTTATTAATTTGGCCACTTTTTATACTATTGTCTCCCAAAATTTTATATTTCTATTAACATTTTCTGTTACTTTTATCCACTAATAGGTGCGATCGTTGGCAGCAGAATCTGATCGGGCATATCAGAATGGCCCCCTTGAGCGTACATTTTACCAAGAAGCTTCCCTAAGACCTGAAGAAGGAGGTGTAGATATAAATTTATCTGGTTTCAAATTACCCAGCCAGTACACGAGCAGGTTGGACTGGTTTGCTGTCGATCTTGAAGGTGAACATTCTGCCATGGATGGTGCGATTCTTGAAGAGCACACTGAATATGTTGTATATGCTATACACAAGGTATCATTTTTATCATTTATAGTTTATATCCAAGAGAAGAAAGTGAATATTGAATAAATATAACCAGTTTGTAATCTTAACTCTTGACATAGTTTATTTGTAGTTTGAAGATGGAAGATTTATTTTGAATTGAACTTGTTATCATTGTCGTGCAGTCAGCCTGTTCACTCTAATGGCATAAATAATATCAATGAACCGAGAATGTTGTTTCTTATTATTGATTATCAACATCATTAAAATCCAAAGAATTATGTGACTTGTTAGAATGACATAGTTAAACCCTCAGCTCTGCAAATGTTCATTTAGTCTTTCTATGTCTAAGTGCCAGTAAATTTTTTTTTATTGATTCTAATTTTAGACCACCCTATGGTAGGAAATAAACCCCTTGGCTTTATTGATGCTTTGTATAACACTCTTCTCTGTTTTCAAGTTGTTCACCTTAGACTTTATAGTTCTGGGTTATGTACTCTTTTCTTCAGTTGGTGCTATCTCTGACGTTTGCTCTTATCTATCTGGCTTTACTTTGCTCGAGGTTGGTAATTCTTGAAATTTCTCCCTCTGTTCAATGCTTATGATGTGGCCTTGCAGATTTTGGACCAATATAAAGTGTCTTATGACGCTCGAACAAGAGAAGGTGCTGCAGTTTCTGGGAGTTTGCCAAAAAGTGTGATATTAGTTGGTCATTCAATGGGAGGTTTTGTTGCTAGGGCTGCTGTTATCCACCCTCGTCTTAGGAAATCAGCAGTTGAAACTGTTCTTACACTTTCAACCCCACATCAGTATGTTTATTTCCAATTGTAATTATTCTTGTTGTATTTCTATGTGCTGCTTAAATGTTTGATGGGATACATGTATTTTATCCAGATCACCTCCTGTGGCATTGCAGCCTTCATTGGGTCATTATTTTGCACGTGTAAATTCAGAATGGATAGAAGGATATAAGGTGCAAACCACTAACACGGGGCATTTTGTGTCTGATCCAGTACTCTCTCATGTTGTAGTTGTATCTATTTCTGGTGCATACAATGATTATCAGGTATTGTTAACGTGTTTTCACCTTCCCCCTATATGCAGTAGATTTATCAGCATTGATATTTGAGAGAAAAAGATGCTTTGTTTGTCTGTGCTTCAGAAGATTATTTTGCCTTATGCTTTGTTAAATTTGAACATTTTTCTTGATTTTGCATAGCAGCCCTCTTATTGTATCCCCTTTTTGAGTTACTGCAAAAATATTTTATAAATTTCCATCTTATGCAACATCTAGAAATGAACTTTGTTAAATTTTGAGTAAATGTTGGTTGTTATGGAAATTGATCTTTTGTCATCACACTATGGAAGTTCTAGTTGTACACAGTCACACAATCACATTTCTTACTCTGGAACTCTAGTTTTATTCAATGATTATCAGGTGTTGTTAATGTGTTTCACCTTGGCATAATGGTTTGTTTTTTTTTTTTCCTTCAGGTACGGTCAAAATTAACATCACTTGATAATATTGTGCCCCCAACCCATGGCTTCATGATCAGTAGTACAGCCATGAAAAATGTGTGGTTGTCTATGGAACATCAGGCTATTTTATGGTGTAATCAATTGGCTGTCCAAGTAAGTAGGTTTATTATTGTCAAGAACATATACTTGGTTCTTCGTTATGTGGTCCTTATCATTTATATTCTTATCTAGGTATCACACACACTTCTTAGTTTGATAGATTCCAGAACTGGCCAACCATTGCCAGATACTCAAAAGAGACTTGCAGTTTTTGCAAGAATGTTGCGTAGCGGAATATCACATAATTTCGACTGGATGATGCAGTTACCCTCTTGTAAACGGCCACTAAACATTCCTGTCCAGAATACAAAAGATGTCACTGGTATTATATGATGCTGTTTCTAATTTTATAATTTATTATCTCATAATTCTTGTATTTAGTTTATCTGAAAAGTCCATTGACAAAGCTTTCTGGAATCAGCTAATAATCATTCCAGCACTATTTTATGTGCATATAGCTGTTGGAGCATTTGCTAATAATATAATGTTAAATTATATTTTATGGGCAAAGAAGATAGCTTTTCCATTATTTCCATGTGTTTTCTTCTGTAACAAGTCATCTTGATTTATATTGGTAAAAACTCTTATGAATGCATGCCCTTATGATTTTTCCAAAACTGGATGCAATGTACAAACATTTTTGCAAAATGATGTTGCATTGCATATGAAAATCATTTCTTTTGTCACTGGGTGGTTTCTGTTTAATTTCACTAAATTTCATCAATGTCAATCCTTGTGCCGATCAAAAAAAAAAAAAAATCAATGTCAATCCTTGTTAATTTGGATTATGACATACCACATTTGTGCAAAATTTTATATTCAAATTATGTTGTGGCTACAGGATCTCTAGTGCATAGACCGGTTGCTTGTCCTGCTAATATTCATTGGAATGATGGGGGCCTTGATAGAGACCTATACATTCAGATAAATGAGTTGACTGTATTAGCAATGGATGGTCGAAGGCGGTGGTTGGACATACAAAAATTGGTACTTTATTGTTTCTTCGATACGATACCCAAAATACTTGACATACATAGAAGACAAGTTCTGTTGAAATTGTAGGGATTTAGGCTGAGAAGGAGGAAAAGAGAGAACAAACATTGAATAATAGAAAATAGTATTGATATATGCTGTGCAATGATTTGTTAGAAAGTGCAAAGCACTGACCCCTATTTATACAAATACTAGTCTCCTAATCCTAATTGAATTAGGAAACATCTTGGATTGGAATATAATGAAATATGGAAATTGTTGAAATTATGAATGGCCCCTTTCCTAATCTTGAAATGTTGGAGAAATTCTCTTGGGTCTTAGCCTAGTAGTCCCCCCAAGCTTTTGTCCTTTCTTTTTCATACTTTTAATGATATTTGAGGTGTTTTTGGGGGTGGGTTTCTGAGGGCACCGACCTAGTTGGGGTTCTCCCTCCCTCTCTCCAATCTCAACCTTAATTTTTATAAAAAAAAAAAAAATCTTGAATTGTTGGAGAATGAGCTAGTCAGCTAGTAGATTTGCTGTGTGGGCTTGTACTTAAGAGTTGCTACTTTGTCCAAAATGCCCAAGACAATTTGAACTTGCCCCCTTATAGTTTTATATCCTCATCATTTGATAGCAAGTGCTATCAGAAAATGTATTTTTCTGTAGTATATACCAGCAGAAAGAAGATAACAAGTAGAGCAGAAGCTCCTAAGCATAGAGATGAGTCTCTAGCCCTTAACAATTTGGTTAAACATCACTATACCTCCTACTCAACTCTTTCCTATGTAACAGACTACTTATATTCTCTCTGTAACTAATTCCCCCTTTCACTGCTGACTGTAGTAGATTGTGGGCCCTGGTTATTCTTGGGCCTTTGGGTGTAAACCTGTAAAGGTTTAGGAACCTTGAAGGGCTTGGGGTTTGGGTTCCTATCATCATTCGTTAACTCACCAGCTGATGTGAAACTCCATCCTTCAATCTGCAGTTGTGACATATGTTAGCAACGGGCAGCAGTCACATGAGGAGGTCTTGAAGGTTTGTATGAGATGGAAAGGGTAGTGGGAAATAGCTCCGCTAGTTAATATAGCTGGGGGCATTTTAGGGACAATTATTTTAATAATTATGAAGATTAGTTGGTTTCATTAGGTTAAAACAGTCGTAGCATCAAGATAATAAAAAATATGGGATATAAATAGGAATTAGGGAGCACAAAGATAGGATATGAGAGGCTAGAAACAGAGAAGACTGCACTGCAGTGTAATAAGGGAGTTCTCCCTTGAAAGACCACCTTGACCTTGTTGTTTGAATCAATAATATAGAGGAAGTTATTCTTGATTTGCTGTTAGTGTTCATCTTAATCGCTATTTGTTTTCTTGGGTTTGTAACACACTTATTTGTTGCCTTCAATAGTTGCTTGGCTCTTTGTCATTGAACTCTCCTTTTTTCTTTGTTTCTTTTTTTTTTTTTTTTTTTTTAGTTTTTATGTCTTGGGCCTCAGGTCCTCCCACCATGGATCCTCAAAGGGCTGAGAGGCCAGCCATTGATATCATGTTGAAATTATGGATGAGCCTTATTTGAGTTTTGAAATGTGGGAGAGTGAACTGGTGCATCTATAGTGTGTGCTTGTACTTGAGAGTTGTTGCTTTGTCCAAAATGCCCAACCTAAGGCAATTTGGACTTGGGCCCTCAAGTTTTATATTCACTTTATTTGTTATCTCACCAATTGATGTGGGCTTCATTCTCCAACAGAAATTACTCACAAGAAATCATGTATGGTAATTTGAAGTATTTTAAAATTCAATAATGATATTATAAGATGTTTTCTAGATATTCTAACTCTCCCTAAATTTAAAAGCTTACTGCACTTTAAGCTTGTTTCAAATGCAGTTATATGTAATAAAAGAAATAAACTAAAATTATAATGCAGTGGCAGGTTGACAACATCTGGGGACTATAAATAGGGCTAGTGTGTTTGGGATTGGAGATGGGGCTAGGTGGCATCTGGGACAAAGGTACAACATAGATGCAAGCATTCCACTTCAATCACATCGACCAAAGGACCATATAAGTTGCACACATTGCCATATGCCTCCCTTAAAAAAAACAGATGATAACTCTTTCTGTGTTTTGCTTTGGACATTGTTTGTGGGGATGCATAAATTTCCATTATAATCTTGAAAACTTTTGTTCTCAGTAATAATTATAGAAATATCATATAATACCTTCTTTTTTTTTCTCAGTAATAATAGAAATAATATTACCGTTCTTAGAAAGTGTGTTATGTGCCTTATTCAAAACTGGCTTGTAAGGTGAGTGCTGCCCCCCATTATATACACTTTTAAGGCCATATCTCTAAATGATGTGGATATCTCCAATACCCTCGCTCACGTTTAGGACTGGACATCTTGAGCATGAAGTTTGCAGGATTGGACATTTATGGGTGATCCAATAATAGCTCGACTCGCTAGGATAGGCTCTGATACCATCTTAGCAAGTGGGTTATGAGCCTAACTCAACCCTACAAAATCAGCTTGTAAGGTGAGGGTTGTCCCCAATTTATAAACATCTAATGCCATATCTCTAGACAGTGTGGGATCTCCAACAACCATAAATAACTTGTTTCCATTTGCTATTGGAGATTATCAAAATAACCTCTAATCAGGCACTCAGCTTCCTGGTCAAGTAGTATATCTTTCAATTATTTGTTCGAATAGAACAATTTTAATTTTGAAGGTGTTAGATCATTTTATCTTTTCTAAATTTGAAGAAGATATCTGCTGAATTTTGTGTTTGGTAGATATGAATGTTGTTCATGATCAGCATGACTATTTCAGGAGTCACATTAAAGTCATTTTCTAATAAATTTCCTAGTTTCAAGGATTCCTAATTTTTCAATGCCACATTGCAATTGCTCAACCATTTAATCTGGATGTGTAGGGTTCAAATGGAAAAAGTCATTTTGTGCTTGTGACCAATCTTGAGCCATGTTCTGGAATTAGACTTCATTTGTGGCCTGAAAAGGGGAAATCTACTACAAGTTTACCTCTCAATGATAGGGTTGTTGAAGTAACATCAAAGATGATGCGCATTCCCTCAGGTCCAGCACCACGGCAGGTATATTATGCCTCTTTCCAGTCAATTCTTCTTTCTTGTTTGGATTATCTTTTATACTACATTACTATTGTTGAGTTCTGTAAGATAGTCTGAGGAAGATGTTCAATTAGTTTTATATGGGTACTCGTAATATTGATTCTGCAACATTATAACAGCTTGAACCTGGCAGTCAGACTGAGCAAGCTCCACCATCTGCTGTATTTTGGTTGGGTCCTGAAGATATGCATGGCTTCAGATTTCTTACTGTCTCAGTTGCACCTCGTCCGGTACAATTTTGAATTTTGATTGATTTCCTTTTAGATATTAAGAAATGCATATCCTCCAAGAGGTATTCAGAAATATTTTTTTTATGATTCTTTTCTTCCCTTTAGGCCTTTTTGGTTTGCTTGCTAAGGAGATTTTGAGATTTGAAGCTTTCTTCATTTTAAAATTTCCATGTGGAAGCCTGTATTGTACTTTACTTTTGGGCTTACAAGTACCTTCCATAAAATTAGAAAGGTGATTTTCATCTGGATGGGTGGATTGTGTGTTCATCACTAAATATGGTTTATCTTTTTCAAACTTAAAATTCTTGGTGTAAGGGTAATTTCATGTGGTCATTTACTAATTATGATGACTGATGATGGAATAATTGAATCCTCCTGCCTATAAATATGATGTATTTTCTGTATGATCTTTGTAGTTGAAAATGTGTGTTCCATATTTGTGTGTAATGACAATGTGGTTCTCAGACTATTTCAGGAAGACCCCCGCCAGCAGCATCCATGGCAGTTGGACAGTTCTTTAACCCAGAGGAAGGAAATCAAGAGCTATCTCCATGGTTTATGCTGCAATCAACCTATTCTCAGAAGGTTGTTATTTTCATGGAATGTTGACTGAGCTGGCTATATTGTAGTTTTATTCACTTATATGAATTTATTTCTTGCTTTTCTTTTCATTGCAAGACTCAAAGTTGTTTCATCAGCAATTCTAATTTTCAATGTTGGAACTATTATCAGGGATACCCAAATATTCTTCTGCCTTTTGTCCTATTAGCTTTCATATAACAAAAAAAAGTAGATATATATATGAACAATTTAATAAGAAATCAATTGAAATTATCCTGTTACGGTGTTAAAATAAGTTCCTAAATGTTCAGCATGTTGCTTGCAATTGAATTGAACAATTTTTTCATCTTCCACAGGTGAAAGCTTAACTTCGATGCGTTATGTTATGCAGGATTTGGTTTTGGAGGAAGCTCATCCTCTAGCTGTCAAACTATCATTTGCCATCAGTTTGGGTCTTCTACCTGTTACTTTGTCTTTGAAAACTGTCAGCTGTGGAATTAGAAACTCTGGACTTCCCGAAGAGGAAGCCGGAGACCTTGAAAGTAGTAGTAAGAATTCTAATCCACTACCAACTGGACTATAGGTTTAGAATTTTATTTTCTGTGGCGTATTCACTATAGAAAATGCTGCAACCTGTGCTAAAAATCAACATAGACTTTCATAAACACAATTTTGTAGGTCATTGAAATGTATTGTGTGAAAATTTTAGCTAGTAATTCAAAAAGACATCTGAAAAGTAGATGAACAGTTTATTACATGGCCCTAAAGGGATTATGCGGGTTTTGTCCTAACTCACCCCCACAAACTGGTTTGTAGGATGAGTGTGACCCCTAAAGAGGCCGCTACCAAGGCGGGCTAATGGGGATTGCAATTAAGGGAGCTTTCCAATAGATTTTTTTCCCACTTGTTAGCATAAAATGAATTTTGATGATACAAGTAGACATACTATGTATAAACTAGTTTGACTGAATGATGTCATTATTCCATTCAGATAAACCTGAATGCTCTCATCAATCAGCACCATATGCCTCTTACTTCTTTGCTATAAGAATATTAGGGATTTTATTTAGTGTTATTAGTGGGTTTGGGCTTATGAAGCACAAAACTTCTCTTGTTTAAAGTGTTGCCGTGTCAAACACATTTCCGACACCGACACTTGTCTGGCACATGTCCGACACTACAAATTAGGTGTCCAATTAAAACATTATTTTTTGTTGGCAACACTTAAGCCAACACCTTTACACAACTCGGACACTTGAACCAGCACCTCTGTATGGATGGATACACATTAATATTATTAAAAAACTTTTTTTAATAATATAAAATATTTAACTAAAATAATGCCTCTATTCGCCTTTTTTGAGGCTTGTTATCATAGAAATAACATAGAACATTGGTTTAAAATGGTGAATATACCATCAATTTAGATATTTTGTCATGTTACTCATATTTCATTTATGCATATAGTTGAATGCATTATAAATTTGTGGTGAATATTTTTCTGCTGTGTTTAATGTTTTCTTTTCAGCTGAGATAACTATTGCTGGGTATTTCAGGGCTTTGCAAATTGCGCTGTTTCCCACCTGTTGCACTTGCTTGGGATGATACATCTGGTCTTCATGTATACCCAAATTTGAACAGTGAGACAATTGTTGTTGATTCCTCCCCAGCTCATTGGAGTTCAACTCAGCAATCTGAAAAAACCATTGTTCTTTTGCTGGTAAGTGGTATGAATCACCTAATCACCTAAAATTGAGCTGTCCCCCCCTTAAATTCTTGAACAAATAGAGCAAAGAGTTACTTTCATGTAAAATAATTTGTAAAGGGATGCCAAACTACCAAATTTCTGACTATCTAGCATTCTCTTACTGGCAATGGCAGGTATTATGACAATTTTTTTAATTTCTTCACTATTCTACAGGTTGACCCACATTGTTCTTATAAGAGTAGCATTTCAATTTCTGTTAGTGCTGCTGCAAGTAGGCTTCTACTATTGTATACTCCAAAGGTAATGAAATTTCTTTATGCCTGAATTTTGTAATTGCTTATCATTCATTTTATTTATTTATTTATTTGGATTTCCAATTTACTTATATTCCATTGGCAATTTTTTATTATTTATCCTCTTTTGTACAATTTGGTGTTTTTGATTGATTTACAAAGGTGAATTGTTTGCTCATGGTTCTGGGCCAGACATACTTAATATTTGCTTGTTTTGTTCTCTCTTCATATCCATCCTCTTAATTTATGGATGCTAATTCATATCAAATGATTTTATTTATTGGCTGTTGTTCATGCAGATAGTTGGTTTCTCTATTGCTGTTGTTTTCTTTGCTCTAATGCGGCAAGCATGTTCATGGGATCTTGATCTGCGGATACCATCAATGCTGACTGCTGTGGAATCCAATTTGACACTATTATCACATTTCTTTCCCCTAGCCATTCTACCCATTTTCTTTTCCTTATTCCTTTCATTGTTGATGTCTCAGCCACTTCCTCCATTTGCTAGCTTCATCAGCATCTCTCTAATTTGTTATATCTTCGCAAATGGATTCATAGCTATTCTAGTTTTGATTTCTCACTTGGTATTCTTTGTGGCTGCTGTTACACATATTTTCATCAAGACAAGGTTAGTAGACTGATTGATACCACTTATCACCCTAAATTTTTCCCCTGATACGTTTTCTAATGTCAAGTAGGGTAGCCTTGATATATGAATAGGAATTTGGCTTAGTAAATCACATTTCCTGTGAATATCTATATTTATTCTCTTATCTCTACCATTTTTTTTAGGCTTGCTAATCAATAAAAGAAATGCTAATCACGTTGCTACATTTAATGGTAAATAACATGGGTGTATATATATTGCAGGTGGCAAATGTGGGAAAGGAATGTTAGCTTTTTTCTTCTTCGTTGGTTTGTTAATCATTCGTCTAGCTTCTTTTCTCTAAAGGTAAAGTACAACCGTATATGTGAGGTGGTTGTCAAATCAAGTATGTTGTAGCTGGGTTTCTTATCCAAATTCCTAAATTGCATTTTTGATTTGCTTATTTCTGTGGGTGAAGGGGTAGTAGAATAGAGGTGGAAAGTAGGCAAGGGAGGGTGCTTATGCTAGTGGTAGCTTTTGTGACCTTCTGTTTTCCTTTGAACTTCACGTTCGGCACATTCACCTTTGAATCTTGGTACTTACATTTAACAGGTGGTTAGGGTTCTAAGAGCAAATCCAGTAATTGTTATGGCAGTTACTGCAATGGTCTTGGCAAGCTTGGTTCATCCATCCTTTGGCCTCCTTATACTTCTCTTCTCTCATTTCCTCTGTTGTCACAATGCATTATGCAGGTATATCTATTCTACATTTATTCATTTCTTTTTAGTTGTTACTGCAAAGGATTAATAACATTTTATCAAATGATATTTTCCTTATACTTTCAAATGGCTATCAATCAATCTTACCTGCAACTGACATATGTAAGCTAATTTAACATTCATTCAGTATGAGTTTTAACAAATCCAGTGTCAGTGTGTTAATATCTCTTTCTTCCTATATGTTGCTTACATGTTGGAAAATATTGGGTGTGAGAGAAGATGCTATTTGATTGCAACAATAACTGGGAAAGTGAAATAATTTGCATCATTAGGATAAGTGAAAGTTTTGGGCGAAATGATAGGGAAGATATCTTTAACAAGTCATTGTGTTAACTTTTTTGACTTTTTGTGAGACTGAATTTTCTTTTTGTTTTTGTAGCAGTTTCCTGACAGCATCTTGTCGCAACCACGAACAGAATAATGAAACTTTTGATTGTAAAAGTGAAGACTATGTGGGGTCTGAAAGGCTGAAGTTCAAATTTGATAGTAGTTTCAAGTGGACTTTCCCTTCAGAAGACAATTCCTCCAACAGTCCAGATTCATCAAAAAGTTTTGGTGAGACACAATTAGATTTATTTCACCATTGCCATGGCTTGTTGATATTGCATCTTGTTGCAACGATGATGTTTGCCCCATCCGTTGTAGCTTGGTTCCAGGTACAATATATCAATTAATTGTCATGTTAACATTCTAAACATATTCTGCTATGCAACCACTTTTCTTTGGGGGGGAGTGTTCTAGGGAGGTTCTACTGGCGGGGGAATGGGAAAGAGGAATGTGGTTGATTGAATCATAGCCTCCTGGTGAAGACTAGGAGAGTTGTGTGCTTACAAAATCTGACCCATATTCTTACATATGATTTTGTTTCTCGATTCATAGTTAGATACTACGATACCAACACTTAAAAGAAATACGTTTTAATTTGCTTCTATTCTGGTTCTTTCAGTGGAATCTTTCTTTCCTCTTTCCTTTTCTTTCTTCTTTAGGCCTTTTCACTTTCAAACAACAAAAAATGAACTGTGTTCTGTTAAATGTGCACCTTGTTCGTTTACATCATTTTGGGTATGGATAAGAAATAAATCAGTGCAGTTGATGTTGAAGTTGTAATTAAGTTGAATGTGAAAAATCCAAGCTCCATTTTTTTTTTTTTTGAAATTTATTGGATTACTGCTGGAAAGAAAATATACGATTATTTTTTATGATTGCATTACCTTATATCTTTTATTTTTACTTTTTGTAGAGATTGGCGTTGGGTGAGAGCCTCCCATGGCTCCTGGATTCAGTGCTTTGCATCGGCGTCATTCTTCATGGCGTCTGCAACTCGAAGCCCGAATTCAATTCCTTCTTCTTGTCCTATACTGGGATCCCCATCCGCAATGTTAGGCTATATTTTATCTATCTCATAGCTGGATACTGGTCCTATTTTTCTGGTCTCACTTTGGCTCCGTACATAGCGTTTTATGTTATGGGTGCTGTGGGGGGCATTTCCTTCGCTTTAAGGATATTGAGTAGACGGAACGGGGAAAAGAAAGAGGTTACTTATAGCAGCCGAAAGCATTCTCACAGGCACTGAAAATTTCGAAAACAACTTTCTCATAGTTGAATGCCACGTGTGTGTAAGCATGTGCCCCAGTTAGAAACCTAGGTCGTTGATGTTAGATATTTAATTTCATATAGAACGAGCAGGCTTTACCAGTTGGATGTGTTTGTGCTGGTATTCCTGTGAAAACAGTTGTAACATTTAGATAGTTAGGCTTAGTGTCTTTTTCATGTGCTGAAGTGTTTTTTGCTGCTGTTGTATCATTGTTTTACGAGGATATTCCGCAATATTTTTGCAATTTTGCCTGGATGTGAGGAAAGTAAAGTTTTTCATACGGTTGGAGAGAACTTCTTTTGTGTTCTTTATCCTTACACGAGAATGATTTTTGAAATGCATTGATAAAAATAGGGCTTCGTAGCATAGGTATTAAATAGTAATTCAACTATCAGTTAAAAATTTGATAAAATTCTTGACAACGAATTCAAGTTGAATTTGCGTTGATTACATGGATAATTCAACTCCAAACTTCATATATATATATATATATATATATATATATAATAATGGTTTCACACACTTGGATCTTTGAGCACTTTTCGATCATTGACTCTCGTCAATTTGTCCCTAGTATATTGAGTAGTGTCCTTATGATTGTCGTTGTGATATTGTGAGAGGTTCTACGGACGTTAGTGTTTACATCTAGGAGTGCACTAGATGTGCTGTAGACGAAGACAGTCATATGGATCGATGCCTCATGAAGCCCACACACAAGAGCAACCTTTCTAGGGCATCCCGTATCAGATTAGACCCATTATTGTGTTCCTACCTACTAGAGGTGCTACAACAGTTTGGGCAAGTTATATAAGGGATTCCTCGCTCACTATACACCATTAGAGTGCTTCTTCATACACCATTCAATATTTCTACTACACCATTATTTTTTTGAAAAACCCAAAAGTACCCCTGAAGGCCAGTTGAGATATATCACGTGTATGTGAGTTCCCAAAGCATTTCGTTTGTTTTTTGTTGTTCATTTGGATCGTCTGAGGTGTTGGTGTCATTTTGGTTGGTGATTATTGATGGCATTTCGTCCATTTCGTCGGACGTGTGGGTGGCTGTCAGAGGCCGGTGTGCATCGTCGCAGTGCAGAGGTTAGTGGTGATTTTTGCTGTCGTACGGATTCGGTAATCCGTATGAGTCATATGGATTGGCTAATCCATATGAATCATACGGATTAGTCAATCCGTATGAACCATACGGATTAGTCAATCCATATGATTCATATGGATTAGCCAATCCATATAACTCATATGGATTGTGTAATCCATATGACTAACAATTACAAAATGATGTTCCTAATTATTTAAAAAACATGTCATCATCAATAAATGGATAACAATTAAAAAATCATGCTCCTAATTATTTAAAAAGCATTTTCCAAAAAAATAGCCTCATATGGATTGACGGATCCGTATGGGTTATATGGATTCGTCAATCCATATGGACTATATGGATCACGTAATCCGTATAGTCCATATGGATCCGTCAATCCATATGGGTTATACGGATCACGTAATCCGTAAGCCTCATACGGATTGGTCAATCCATATGAAGTTTACGGATTACCGAATCTGTATAACCCAGCCTCCTCCCATTGACGGACCAATCATAGAAAACAGCGGGGGACTAGAGCAAACTTACCTCACCACGTCGCCACCACCCACAGAACGCGCCACCAGCCAATGCCACCACCAAAGGGAGAACGAAAGGATGAAGAAACCAAATGATGAACGGGCACGGGGAGATGAAGGAACGGAGGAGAAGAAAAATGAGAAGTTTTAAAATTTAAATGGCCAAGGGTACAATGAGAAACGCACTATTTTACTAATGGTGTAAAAGAAATTTGAATGGTGTATGAAGCTTCACTCACACCATTATTATTGATGTGCTTGGCATCGAGGAATGTGATTAGGGGTTTTATTCAATAGCTTGATCACATTCTTGATGATGCCACTAGAGAAACACACGATTGATTCAGTGGAGTGCATTGATGGATACATTCGTTGGTTTCACAACATTTTGTGTGTGTTAAATGGCAATCACACTAATTTCATAGTACTTAATTATGTTAAATTCGCTTTTCTAGAAACGATCTAAGGATTTTTACTGAGGGATTGATGCTTGAATCTTCACACAGGATTCATTGAAAGTCAAGCAGGCAGACATTGAAAGCCTATTGATTATTTCATTTCAGTTGTATTATTTTGTATCTGACAAATGTATTGTACAAATATTACTACATTGAATTATTTTGATTTATCTAACATGTTCACCTCGATTATTTATCAAGTTATTCAAATCATAAAAGTTATTAAATGATTTAATCTAAAAATAATAATTAAACATTAAACATGCAAAATAAATAAGTTAACAACAATATGGAAACTAATTTCCGTGTGGTTTTATGTTATAAAAATTAGTTTTCCTAAAGGGTAAAATTTGTCAAAATATAAATAAAAAAAATAGCAGAGGTGCAAAAGTAAAGAGTGTAGATAGCATGGACATTTTTTACAACATGAAAAAAGGAAGCATTTTTTATCACGTGATGGGCCATTTTTTTTTGTGTTGAGTTAGCTCGCATTACTCTAATGATGTAATAAAGTTTAAAAGGGTTGATTGATTAAAAAAATAAATTAAAATACTCTAGTAGAGAGAGAAAAAATGATGATAACTTGTAAGAATTAACAATACTTATTGTCAATATCAATAACACCTTTAACCCAATTTAATTGGGATCGGTGATTGATGAACTCAATGCTAAATCGTAAATGAGACAGAAAGAGAGAGGAAGAGAGGAAGAAAAAAGTAAAAATAAGACAAAAGAGAGAAAAAATGGTGAAAGGAAGAAGGGAAAAAAGAAAAGAAAAAGAACTAAAACAAGGGAATGACTGAAACATAGAATTACTAAAGGGTTTAACCCTCACCAAGCTTATAGCTTTTCTCCACTCCGTCCTAAGACATACCATCTGCAATCTATATCTCACTCCATTAGATCTTGTTTAACCTTTCCCCAGGTAAGATTCATTCGACCTCTACCTCTCTTTGTGTCGAGCTCTTGGTAATAAACTCTTGTTCTTACGAGAGCATCCAGTGACCGTCTTATAACGTGTTCAAACCACCTCAATCTATGCTCCCTCATCTTTTCATATATCGGTACCACTGATACCTTTCTTCTAATATCTTCATTTCTTATCTTATCCATCTTCGTATATCCACACATTCACCTTAACATCCTCATTTCTGCTACCCCTATTTTATGCTCATGTTGCCTATGTGCTAGCCAGCATTCCGGCTTACAGCTGTTCTATAGAATCTTTCTTTCAACTTAAGGGAATTTTGCGGTCACACAAAAATCCCGATGCACTCCGCCATTTCACCCATCCTGCTCTAATTTTATGATTTAGATCTTCATCAATTTCACCACCTTTTTGCAACACATTGATCCCGATGCACTCCGCCATTTCACCCATCCTGCTCTAATTCTATGATTTAGATCTTCATCAATCTCACCACCTTTTTGCAACACATTGATCCCAAGTATCTAAAAACATCTTTCTTGGGTACCTCTTGACTAAGTGTAGATGCACTTTGTGTTGATCACCATTTTTTACTCTCGAAAACTCACACTCATATACTCCGTTTTGCTCTTGCTTATCGTGAATCTTTTAAACTCCCAAGTGTTTCTCCATAATTCCAATTTCTTATTTTACCATCTTTGGTCTCATCAATAAGCACAGTATCATCTGCAAAAAGCATACACACTACTACACTTCCTCTTGAATATCTTTCGTTAGTTTATCCATTGCTAAGGGAAATACACGATATTTAAATTCAGCAATCAAGTCTTACATTAACACGGTGTTAATTGATTTACAGTTTAACATTCTCTAATATATGGCAAGGCTAAAACTGCAATCTTTTTCACACATTTCTTCTGTTCATGGCTCGTTAGTTTATCCATTACTAAGGGAAATACACGATATTTAAATTCAGCAATCAAGTCTTACATTAACACGGTGTTAATTGATTTACAGTTTAACATTCTCTAATATATGGCAAGGCTAAAACTGCAATCTTTTTCACACATTTCTTCTGTTCATGGCTCTAGATGCCATAGCCCTCAAATTTTCTCTAGCTAATAATGATGAGGTTAGCCTGCTAGACTGTTCCTGGCTGCTCCCTCTATAAGTTTGCATGAACTCTTCTCTCTGCATCCTTAGAGCCAAAGCTGCATCCTCATGTTGGCTAGTAGAAACCCCTCTTCCTCCTCTTCTTGCCCTCAATCTCGCTAACCGAGTTCGAGTCGTTCCTGTGCTTCTTTGCTCATCAATTTCTCTCTGCAACATTCTAGCCAATGCAGCATCCTCATTTTCCTGTGTTGATGATGTTGTTGTTGTTGTCCCACTCCTCCTTGAATTCGTGCTTCTGCTTGATGCCACCCTTAAAGTTTGTGTGTCATTCCTTAGGTAAGCAAAAAATGCTGATTCTGGACTTAGGTTTTGAGCTTGTTGGCGACTATTCAAGGCACTAGCTTCTTTTCTTGCTTCAACTTCTTGTGGAAACAGGAGCTGGATTGTGTTCCAGAGAACTGTGTTCACAGTGCATGATCTTCCATTGCTGCAATATATATCATAAAGAGTTTTATAGATAAGCTAGCAAAATAAATGTTTGTGGAACAGAAACCATAATTAGTTAAGAACATGTGATTTTTTGCATAGTCAACAAAATATAGACAATAGAACCTTATTAACTGCCTGCATTTTGGGCACTTTTTGCCACACTTGTCTGCAGCAGATCGTAGACATTTTCTACAGAAGCTGCAAATTTGAAGAATCAGAATCAGAAATCTAGGAATTCTTGTAGTAAAACATAAATTGGGTACCCCCACAACAACAAAAATTAGCATAATTTTCTACAAATGCTGAAAATTGAAGATAAAAAATCTACGAGTTTACATGTTAAAAATTAATTTGAATACCCTTAAAGGAAATTTTCTAGGTTAATTTTTTACACAAGCTGAAAATTTGTAGATCAGAATTTAGGAGTTTATATATATTAAAAATTAAACTGGCTAACATAAAGGAAATTTTCTAGTATAATTTTCTGAAAAAGCTGAAAAATTGTAGATTCTGGATCAGAAATATAGAAAATTGTAGATTCTGGATCAGAAATCTAGAGTTGATGTATTAAAAATTAAATTGGGTACACTAAAGGAAAATTTCTTGCACAATTTCAATGGTTCAAAATCAGAATTTCAGTCTGGTGGGGTGTTTGACTTTTGATTTGATATTTACCTGTGACCACAAGGAGTGGTACTTGGCTCAATGCATATTTCCAAACAAATCTGCAGCAAGCAAATAAAACAAAACATCATATTCATGTACAAACAAAATACGAAACTAAATCAAAATCACCATGAAACATCACAAGGTTCTTACAGCACAGGAAAGCTCATCCCTTAGTTTATCAATGCAGGGAAGAGAAGAACTAGATGAAGCGTCACCCGGGTTCTTCTCTTTCGATTCATTACCACCCTCTCCTACTTTGCTTCCCTCATTCTCATCACAAGATTTCTTTTCTTTCTTCTTTATCCCGATATCTGTTCATCAAAATAATATAACAATTAACCTGAGTGAAAAGAAGAAATATAAGTTTGGTTTGGTGGTAAAAGTACGATGCAGGGAGGAATAGGTTGATGGGTTTGAGTCGACCCCTAAAAAATAACTAACATATTAATAATTATTTGTCGATAAAAAAAGAAGAGTGAAAAGAAAACGCATGAAAGCAAATAAACATAAAATTGAGACATCCAAGATAATGAAATCACCTGTTTTGGGAGTTCCTTCTGCATCGAGATCAAGAACTACAGGGATTGGTGCTTGTGGACTCCTCTGAGCTCTACGTTTCCTAAACACAGAGCACTATTAACAATATTATAACATGATAACCAATCAAGTCACTATTGGAAAAAAAAAAAAAAGAGAAGAAAGAACCAATCTTTACAAGGGAAAAAAATCGACAAAACTTAGATTCGGTTCTTTTAAGTTTTTTTTTTTTTTTTTTTTTTTTCTGTAATCAGAGTTAGAGTTTCATGTCGGTTTCCGTCTAACAACAACTAGCATTAAATATAAACGTAAATTATGGAGATGAAACAGGAACTCTGATTACAGAAAAAAAAAAAAAGCACTTAAGGAACCATTCTAAAATTTTGTGTAGAAAAAAAAGAGAAAAAGAAAAAGAAAATGAAGGGGACACTACCTTGATGAGTTTGGTGGGGTTTTGGAGTGCAAAACATAGCGCTTCTTGTGCTTGGGATCTCTATCTGGCGTGTCTTCAACGATGAGGCTAGCCAATAACAGTGCCTCTTCATCCCAACCAGCCATAGCAGCCGCGGATTTGAACCTTGGGCTAAAATGGGTTGCCATGTTTTGGCCATTGGAATCTGCTAATGGGACCTTCTGGTTTCTGGGGCTGCGCCTCTGTTCTTCATTCGCCACCATTCTTTTGTTCTCCATTGCTTTGAACTTTGCAAGGGTTAAGGAACGGGTAAGGGGGAGAGAGAGAGAGAGAGAGTGGAGAGATAACTCACTCTCACTCAGTGGCAATGATTATTTTGAATATTTTCCCAACGGTCGAATTATTTTGAATGGCTTCGGGGTGCTGGCGACTGTAACGGCTGTTTGTTTAAGGCAATAATAAGGTCACGGTGTCAATCCTTTTGTGATACTTTTATTGGCTTTTTGACCAGAAGGGGTTCAGTAATTATCATAGGCTGTGCCTTTTTTATTTATCATTTATTTAGGAATAAGTTGTGTGACTTGGTACAACTTTTAAATATTAAGTAAATTTTTTTATGATTTAATTGTATTTATAGTTCAGAATTTTAACATTGTAAATATATTTATGATTTTAAAGTTGTATTATTTTTATTTTTTTGATTGTTTAGAAATGCGCCTTCAAAAGTCTTAAACATAAAAATGACTTAAAGTCATTTTTATATTTATGACTTTATAGTCATTTTTATATTTATGACTTTATACTTAAAATTTTCTTTTTCTTTTTTAATAAATTGTATATTATATATACACACATGTGGGTTATGACTTTGAAGTTGTAAATCCATATATATATATATATATATATTAAAAAAATT
>PYAF01004221.1:275308-290995 GCA_007407185.1 Glycine tomentella
ATATATATATATATATGTATATATATGAATTTTTTTAATTACTTTTGTTTGCTATTTTAATTTGTTGTATTTTAAAAAAATTGCAAATGGTTTTGAGTTAATTTTTTGTGTAATTAATTTTAAAAATAGAAAAGTAGTTTAATTTTATTATTTAATTATTAATATTTTTTAATTTGGTTTAATATTTTATATATATTTATATCATTGTAATAAAAAATTTAGTAATTTATGTTATAATTACTTTGAATTATATTTAATATTTTAATTAATTTTGTAAATTGTTTTAGTAATGTTAAAATTGAAATTTGTAGAGATTTATTGTTGGATGTAATTTTTTAGAAATGCAAGTAATTTTTATTTTTATAATTTGATTTAATAGTTTGTATGTATTTTTATATCATTTATTAAATGTTTAAGTAATTTATGTTATAATTACGTGTTCGTGTTTGTTGTTGTAGGATGATTACGTCCATCTCTTGTTTTAGGTGAGGAACATAATCATCACCGTGCTTACCCAGATAATATCGCTGCTTATGCATTAAAGAGAGAACGTGTTAGAGATGAAAAAAAATATATAATAGGTATTAAAGATGTAAAAGGAAAATTTGGAATTTAAGAATAAAAGAAAAGATTTGCATATACTTAATAAAAAAAGGGGTGCAATTAGCAAGTTTCAATTTTTTACTAAATAAATAAATATAATAAAAATTAATTATAACATAAATTATTAAAATATTAAATAAAATGGTATAAAAATTAATATTACTTACAATAATAAATATTACTTACATCTTTAATTAACAAAATGAAACAACTTTTCAAATTTTCACAAAATCAAATACGAAATTAAAACTAAAATAGAATGAAATAAATCAAATAACAAAAATTCAAAAAACAAAAATGGGTTTACTTAACTCATTTACGAAAAAAATAAAAAATAAATTACCAACCAAATGCAAGTAATAACCCATAATATATATAAATAAATGAAAAACTATAACAAATTAATTAATCAAAATAAAAAGCAAAATAAATATTATACTAGTACGAGTTGTAAATATATTTATGACTTTCCAACAAATTTTTATAAAAAAACCAATTTGTAAATATAAACAAAAAAATTAATTAACAAAAAAGGAAAAGCGAAGTCGTATACATTTACGACTTTTTAAGGTTTTTTTATATAAAAAACAAATCATAAATATACATAAAAGTTAATTTAAAAAAACTGTTGGTACGACTTTCGAATTAACTTTTGAAAAAAAAAAAATAACTTCAGTGTGAAAAAAAAAAGCACAATGAAGTTGTAAATAAATTTACGACTTCACTTAAAAAACAAAAAAATCACTTAAAAAAACCAAAAAAATAAAAAAGTCGTTGCAAACTTCTGATTTAGAAGTCATACCACCTGGCACGACTTATCCTTAAATGATAAATAAAAAATGCACAACTCCTATATAGTAATTACTAAATTTTTTAATCCCCTTATGGTCAAAAAGCCACTTTTATTAGTTTAATTCACAGTAAGAGAATAACTATATATTAGTTCATTTGTAGAAAATGAAATTATAAATTTGGTATTTAATAGGGAAATTAACAGTTTATATATACACCAATATATATTTATATTTGTATATATAACTATAAATATTAATATATATATATATATATTGAAATAAATTTATATTCATAAATTTTTATATTATTATAGTTTATAGAAATGTGTGTTCTAAAAAATACCATATTTACCAACCGCGATCAATATAAGTGATAACGACTTGTGTCTCTTAACCAAGTGGTATAAGTTTATCAATATTTTATTTAAGAGTTTAATGCCTATGTAAAACTTTTTTCTATTGTATATAATTTAGCTAGATTTAAATTTAAATATATATAAAATTCAATAAAGAGATATTGATATCGAAAAATATTTTAAAGTAAATTTATAGTTATTAATTTTTCTTTAAAATGAATTCAATAGGTATTCATGTGAGTGTAAAAGTATGGCACATATAATTATTAGATATATTGATCTTAATTATTTAATAAAAATATTTATCAAAGACAATGGATATTTGTTTTGTTATATTTTTGTTCCATATAAAATATTCCTTCAAATGTTTTGGTATTAAAAATGTTTGTTATTATTGAATTCAGTTGATGGTCGTTGACTAATTCAAATGAATGTAAATGGATTTTGGCTTGACCCTATGCTAAAAATGTCTAGCGAATAAAATAGTTGTTTCTGATGGTTAATAGCTAAAGCAATTGTTTCTGCTGAGTAATGGTTAACAACAATCGACCAAAAGCTGATGAATGTGAACAATAATGGCCAATTAGGGATAATTTATTTTTGATAAAAAGAAATCATTTCATAAATAACCCATTACTTCTCATCGCCTTCTTTTACTGTCAAAACCCTATCATACCAAGAAGTATAATTAGGAGCATGTTTGGACATAGGGTGGAAGTTTGGCAAAATGGTATTTTTCAGCATTGATGGGCAAAGGGGTTTCGATTGAATATATATAGGAAGTTGTTGACGAAATCATCACAGTTGGCCAAAGAGAAGGTAAAAAGGTTGAAGAGTGAATAATCCATCCTACTTGAGAATGGGACCCAACGTCAAATCATCATAGAGTTTGTTGATATCATCAAGGGTTTTTAGGTTGAGGGCATCGCATCATCTTTGTGATCCATGGGGATGTTAAAGTTGGGTAACTTTGAAAATGATGTCAATGAATGCCAGGGTTGAAAAGAGAAGGATAGTGTATAGGATGAATTCTGAAGTGTTCGTGAATTAAGATGGATGAAGGGTGATTTAAAGAAGGAGAATAACAACAAAAAGGGCAAAATTGACCAAGTTTTAAGGAAAAATAAAGAGAGTTTGAAATTAAAAGAGGACAAATAAAGATTTTATTGTTACCATTTTAAATTTTGAAATTAATTGTCATTAAGGATAATGAAAGATAAAGTGGTTTGTAATGGTAACATTTTTCAACTTCATAAACCAGTTGATAAATGTTTGGGGGGGCATTTATTGGTAACCGAATTTAAAAATTCGGTAACTTAGCTAAAGTTAAACTATAATTAATTGATAAAGACATCTTTTGAGAGAATGATTAGTTGCTCTAAGCATAGGAGGTGCCCATCTTGAGATGTCAATTAAACATTGAGTTGAAGATTTGTTGAAGCCCAATTGATTAAAGGAGTCAATTTAGTTGTTGACTCGTGGAAGGATAAGGCTTAACGGTGTAAAAAATTGAGTGAAGAGGTTAGAATCTAAGATTCCTTAAGAAGCAAGGCTTTGTAATGGGTAAAAATAATTTTCAATGATGAGTTTTTGATTTATGTGAATTTGTTTAGTCATCTATAAATATTCAAAATTATAATTGAAAAATAACCTTTACCTCAAATTCAAATCAATTTATCTTATTTTCAGTTATTATCTTTCCACAAGTTACTAATTTTTTTTGTTACTTTTAGCTCTTTTCAAATCTCTCTCTACTGTTTTTCTGTTTTATCATTTTTAAGTTCATTTATGAGTTAATTACTTCACCAACACCAAGTGCTTTTTTGGAGTGACTTGAAAATTCATTGTTAGAGAACAGATTTTTCTTTTTAATTAACATCAATCACTTAAACTTTATTTTGAAATCGTGTTGAAGTTTTAAGCCATATCATCAGTTGGATTCCACGCGATAACACATACCAAATATAGCTGCCCCTTTAAAATTAAAAATTATCCAATAATTAGTAAACTTGTGGATTCGTACTCCTTATAAAACTTGTTCGTAATGGATGGCTTCATACCAAGTATAGTAACCCTCTTTAAAATTAGTAACAATTATCCAATAATAGATAAACCATGTGGATTCGTATTCTTTCTTATAGAAAATGTTCGTACTGCATAACATTGCTGGCAACGCAAATTGAATCTCTGACTTTTGTTAGTTTTCTATTGATTCCGTTCAAAGTCATCACTGTTGAATTGAAGGGCATTATTGCTTCTAGGAAACTAGGAACACACATGCATGACGTGCGCAGACGCATGCACGTGTGCATGTGTTATGTAACGCCGCATTTGATGGAAAGTACCAATATTTTTTCATTTATTATTTTTTCTTGGTGAATAAAATTATCCTCTTTCTTTCATTATTTATAAAAAGAAAAATAATATTTTTTCGTTGAACAGACAGTCATTAAAATAAATTAAAATAAATCAAACGAAATACATAACAATATAAAATAAAATTTTATATAATAATAATTAATTAACACAATAATTAAATAGAATAATATAAAATAAAATAAAATTGTTAAGAACTACATACAAAGTAACTAAATAAAAATTAATTCTAATATAGGGACTAAACTTTAATTAAACAATTTTTTTCTTAATATGGTCACAGTACTTTTTATGGTTTTGGCATTGTTGTTTCGACATGTTGGATGTATCCTTCATGAAGATTTCATACTTCAGCGTCGTTCCTGATCTTGCATACGCCTTTCTTGTACCTCCTTTAACTGAATAAGTTTTAATGTATTTGTATTCTTCTCATTCATTACACTTTCTATGCCAGATAAATCGATATTGCTAGAAGCTTCTTTTCCTTTGCTATTTTCATTTTGCTGCTTTTTGTCCAATTGGACAAGACATTGGTGATGGCGTATCATATTCTTCGACTTCAATGGGTGTTTCGGTGTTAGAAGACGACGAGTAATTTCCACCTGCAAGAATCTTTGTTCTTTTTGAAGAATTTGACATAAATTATGCATCGAATTTTGGTTGATCTTTCAACAACAACCAAACATGTTCAACATCAATTTTTTTACCTGTATCCTGTGAGTAAATCAAATGAGCATTAGTCATACAATCATTCTCTGAACTTCCACGTCTCCTATGCTTATCTGCTTGTTTGTAGCACCCATTAAACTTTTGAACTGCTAGGTGGACCCTGTTCCATCAAGATTTCAACTGAGTCGAGCTTCTTTCACAAAATAATCCGCTTTCATGCACATCGCCATTGTTGTATGCATTTTTAATCCTTGTCCAATATTGCTTTGATGTTTGGTCGACACCAATTATTGAATCCTTTGACACATTGAGTCACGATCAGACGAGAATCACATCTTCTGCCACTGAGAATACGTGTTTTTTTACACTACCATTGTGGTCGCCCTCATCTAGTTGAATATTGTCTACACCAATTGTGGATTCAACTTCATTGATAGGGGGTGAAATATTGGATAAAGAAGGCCTATAAGATGTGTTTGGATTGATGGAGGGTGATAGTTGACTACAAAATTGTGGATTTTGAGAACTACCATCGGTAGGTGACTCTACATTAGATGGATGATGCATATACCACATGTGTGGGGTGGTGGATACATAATATAATGAGGTGGATTTTGCGAATTTTCATTGATAAGGGGTGGTTGAGGATACATAATGTATTGTGGTGGATGTGGTGGATTTCAAGAATTTTCACTAGTAGGGGGTAGTTGATTTTGCAAAAAATTGTAAACACTTTGATAATTATATTGATTGGGATCCATTTCAGAGAAAATAAAAAAGATTGAGATGGATAGGAACAAAAAAAAATTAGAAGTGTCAATTTTGTGTGAAGAAGCATAACAAATCACCCAAATTTATAACCAAGCTTTCACCAAAAGGTTATTTTTTTTATAACGGCCATATTTTGTAACGTTACCTTTCTTTTCAGCTTTTTAAAATATTTTAATTCCATACCGTTTACATTGCAACAACTCTCTTTTTTTCACAGTCATTATTTTCTTCCACTCTTTCTTTTCACACTAAAAAAATTTACTTTATTTTCACACACACCACACGGTCCACACACGCATTCCAGAAACTTCCCCCTCAAAGAAACACACCCACACGTCCTTTTCTCTTCCATTCTCACAAAACCCGCTTAGTTTTCTCTTCACTCCCACTCAACTCTCTCTACCGACTCAGCCCTCTCTTCTCCACTCCCGCATGGCTCTCTCGTCTACACCCACACCCAGAAACTTCCTCCTCACGCTGTGCCTGTCACGCCCGTGTTGCTGTCGCTGAGTCCGCCGCTTTTCTCTCGCCTTCGTGGATGTTCTCTCGCCGTTGCCGTCGTTGTCCTCTCGTTGTCGTCGTCGTTCCTGTCATGCACCAATGTCGTCGTCATCCTCGTCGTCGTCCCCATCGTTCTTGACCAACCAGGTATGTTGCAGTTGGTTATTTTCGCTCTTTATTTTCATGTGGTAGTTGAGCCTGTTAATGTTATTTTATTATGTAAGAAGCGGTTTCTTATATAAGCATCGCTCCTCTTTGTTCAGCGTTCGGTTCCGCCATGTAAGCTTGCTCCAATGCATTTTTTTTTCACAATACGGATTCTTCATGCTAAGAAATTCTGGAAGCTCTTGCGTTAGAGATGCTGTTAACGTCTTCGTATTTTTGCCGAGTACTCAATGCAGACAAGGTTTGGAATTTAGATGACTTGAACTCTGTTTTATATTTTTTTGTTCTTAGCCGTATAAATAAAATCAAGATAAAACTTAGATATACTCTTCCCGTGTTTTTGGTATTATTCTATGAATACATTTTGACATTTTATCTAACTAGTTAATCAATTTTAATCTTCAATATAAATCTGTATTATAAATTATAAAAACAATTCTAACTTTAGTAATGATATATATATATATATATATATATATATATAATGCAAAAAAATAATTGCAGGAATACTATACAAAAACAAATATATGCTGAATCTTAATGGTCGGTTGAATTTAAATATTAAGAAATTTATAAACAAAAGCCCTTCATAGAAGTCAACGACGGTGAGCGGTTGTAAAACATAACGTGCAAGTACGAATTGGTGTTAATGAACATTTTCCAAAATGGCCTCATGCATGAAGCATTATCTAATATTTCTTTGACTAGTACCCTCATATTAATCTCTAGTAATTGAAGCATTTTGTCTTAAGCAACATTATTTAATATTTCTTTGACTAATACACTCATTAATCTTTGTTCAATTAAAATGTCATATTGACACCTATCATATTCCCAAAGTACCTCTGTCACCCTCCTATATATAAATGGTGGAGATTCATTCAAGGTCCAATATCAATATTCTGCCATTATATCATACTAGACCACAACAAACACCAACCATAACCATGCTTTCCATTTGTTTTCTTTTTCTATTTCTTTTATCTTTTGTCATCCTAACCAATAAAAGCAAGAAAATTCGCAGTTCCATGCTAAAAATGTTAAAAGTTCATGGAACAAAACGAGAGGCGCTAAGCATGGAGCAACATTTGCCACAAGAATTGGTATCAAACATCCTCTCAAGGTTGCCAGCAAAAGACTTGGTTAAATGCAAACGCGTTTGCAAGTCATGGTTCGATCTCATAACTGATTATCACTTTGTCACCAATCACTATGTTGCTTACAACAATCTCATGCATTACCAAAGCCAAGAGGAGCAACTCTTGGTCATTGGTAGACCCTTTGTTTCTGCCCTAAAAACTCACATTTCTCTTCTTTCTTGCAACACCAATGATCCCCAAAAAAACCATGTTTCTTCTTCTTCTTCTTCTCTTTTGAACATTCCTTGTGAATATAACAACTCTGAGCACAAGTACTGGTCTGAAATCTCAGGTCCTTGCAATGGCATATACTTCCTAGAGGGAAACCCTAATGTCTTGATGAACCCATCATTGGGACAGTTCAAGGCTTTGCCTAAACCCCATTTGAATGCTTCACAAGGCACTTATTCTCTCACTGAATATTCTTGTTTTGGCTTTGACCCCAAAACCAATGATTACAAAGTTGTTGTCATTAGGGACATTTGGTTGAAGGAGACAGATGAGAGAAAACTCGGGCATTGGACAGCTGAGTTGTATTGCATTAACTCAAATTCTTGGAGAAAACTTGATGATGCTTCTCTCCCACTTCCAATTGAAATTTGGGGTTCTTGTAGGGTTTATACTTATGTCAACAATTGTTGTCACTGGTGGAGCTATGATGTTGATGAGTCTGGTGTGAAAGAAGATTCTGTTCTAGCGTTTGACATGGTTACTGAATCCTTCAGGAAGATCAAGGTGCCAAGAATACGTGGTTCTTCAAAAGAAGAATTTGCAACTCTTGCACCCTTGAAGGAATCTTCTACAATTGGTGTGGTTGTTTACCCTTTAAGGGGACAAGAGAAGTCCTTTGACGTGTGGGTAATGAAAGACTATTGGAACGAAGGGTCTTGGGTTAAGCAATACACTGTTGAACCCATAGAAGTAATTTACAAGTTTGTGGGGTTTTATGGGAGCAATCAATTTCCTTGGAGCAGCTGCGGCAATGATGGATTAGTGAGGTGTGATTATGAACCTGAGTCGGAAAAAATAAAGGATCTTCAGGTTTGTGGAAAGAATGGATCTTTAAGAGCTGCTAGATACATGGAAAGCCTTGTTTCACTTAAAAGGGGAAATGAGTTCAGTTGCCAATTTGTTTTAAGGGAATGACCTGATTTGCCTTTTTCTAAAATTAAAATTGAAAAATAAACAATTTGATGGTTCGAGATTCTTTCCTATTGTTCTTTCAATTCGTTGATTTGTAGCTTGTAGATATTATTGGGTTATTAGTCAGTTTGTCATGGAAGATGACATTGTTGTAATTGGCCGAAATAGTCATGAGGTGTTTGTTGCTTTCTTGTAAGAGGGAAGATGTTTTGTTTTGTTAGAGTCATATGTCGTATACTTTGTTATTTTTTAGGTATTTCATTTGTGTATATTAGCAGAAGTTTCGGTGTTTTATTATTTCATGTACGATCATGGCATTGAGAGAACATTTCGAACAGAAGAAACTGAATTGAAGTTGAAGCTGTTAACCATAAATAATTAGTTAAGAATAAGCTCTATAAATAGAGCACTTAATTACACACTAGTGTTGTATGTGTAATATGATTGATTAAAAGATACAATCCTCTTATTTTTAACTAACTATTTATTCTTAACAAAAAAGTCATCTTCTCTTGATTGTTTGTAATTCAAGTGATGAATGTGATGATACCACTTATTACCTTACAAGGGAATGTTAAGAGTAAATAGTTATAGAAATAAACTTCATAGCTCGGTGGTGTTGTATCTTTTAATCAATCATTTTACACAATGCATTTTTTATGGTAGTCCTCTTCTGTTGTAGTATGGCCATGGAGAGAGTGATGATGATCTGCTGCGGTAAAGGATACTAAAGAGATCAAAGTTGAAATTCTTGAAGGTCATTGTATATATGTTTACTCGTCCAAATAAATCTTATTTTTCCAAAGCAAAAGAAATGACAACGGTTAGGGTTTTTGAAACATTCATTTTTCTGAAGCATTAATTAGATAAGATTAAGAAAAGGAAAGAGGTATTATGTGAATTTGCATATAAAGCTCGCTACGTCCACGGACTTAATGGGTCAAACTCAGAATACGAATATTTTAAAAAATATTATTATTATTATTTTAGGTGTTGTTATTAGTATCATTATATCTTAGTTCAATTTTTTTTTGTCCCTATAATTTTAATATATATATATATATATATATATATATATATTTATTAGTCTATGTATCCAAAAATCATAAACAATTATTCGACAACTCGTGCGTTCGCACGAGATGTACGATTTGTTGTGTGTCATTCCATTTCAAATTGAAAAACTATTTTTTATAATAAGTAAACATATAAATATTTTAGAAATGAAGAAAAAGATGAATTATAATAGGAATAAGAAATTATGTTTGTTGTGTGTAACATAATAATATGATAATTATAAGTAAAACACACGAACGAAAATTCTAACACTTATTTGTGTGTATCTTTTGTCGTCGATTGCGTCTGTTAGCATTCCTTTTATATGTATAATAAAGAAAGATTATTTAATAACAATAGGTATATAGATGTAGTGTAATATAATTTTAGGCATCTGATGATCAATTTGTAATAGAGTATTCCTTAACAATTCAATTTTGTTAATATGTTACAAAATTCCAGTATAGAAATAGAATATTATCTATAAATGTAACTGATGGGTCACATCGATTTAAAAAAGATTGAAAGCAAGATTACTACATGACAGAGAACATAATATATATTCCAACTAATATATAGTAATTGGTTACTAGGAGATATAAAAGTTTGATCTCTGGACATATTCTAATCTCCAATGTCTAACATCTTTCTTAAGACTTATTATCTGTATATATAGTTGCTAGTATCAATGTGATGGATAAAGTTTAAATTGAGATACTACCTGAAGATTTAGGTGTTAATATGCATCATGAAAAAAAATCAATAATAGATGCATAATGAAGATTTATGTGTTAATTTGTGAGGATTAACATATAAATATATCAAAGTCTGATTTTCTTAATTAATGAGATCCTTCTTAAATACAAATGTTTACAATCAAATCCAGTAAGCATAAGAAAATGTTAGCATAAGACAAATAGAAATACATCATCACATTACCGTGATGATGTTGGGTTCAAAACTTTTGGAGAAGCCAAGGAAACCCTCCACCATGACTTGTTGTTCTTCTCAGTAGTTGTTATTGATTAACTATGCTCCTCTTGCACATCTATTGTTGGAGAAAAGGGCTTGTACCAAGAAGAAGAAAAACTGAATATTAAAATCCTTTAATTTGTTCAATCATTGCTCCCGCTCCCTTCAACTCCCTAAATCTTAAAATTGTACCATCCACAGGACTAATATGCAAAAAATAAATATGGTCAAACAAGTTATGTATCAGTTGAAAATGATACAAAGACATTTGAAATTTCCAACTAGCTGTTACCAAGTAGCAGACAATGTGGATCAACATCAATAGGCCTGAAACCTTCTTTCAAAGTGGGAACAAAAAAAATCCTTTAAAGAGACATATTTGTGTAAAGGTGAAGCATCGTCTTCTAAGTCTGAGATGTCAATAAGATTATAAGAATTAGAAACAAATATTTACACAAATTATAGATCATAGTTTATCATGATCAAATTGTCACTTTCATGAGATGGTGGTTATAGTAGCAAACACAATAAAATGATGAAAATTTTAATGTAACAAAAAAATCTATCATGCTTGAATGGAAATGCTCAGGGCCACACTTTATAGATATGGGGCCTTAGCTACACGGGTATTTCTTGAATTTTTTCATTAATAGATAAAATCATATAAATAATATATAACATGCAGAATCATTTTCAAATTATAACTTTTATATAAATAATGAAGGCATCCCCATTGATATGCATGCGAGCTATAAATTTGAGTCAACAACAGGAATAAAAGAGAGAAGATGATAAGGAAGATATTTGAACACACATAAAACTTAAAAAGATAGTTAAGACAACATATCATCTAGATTGGAAAGATATTTAAAAAACTGCAAGATCTAGCATAGTTTATTAATGAAAAAATGGATGTGTAGCAAAAAAAGAGAAAGAAATAAGTGAAGTTCAATGATAATTTTTTTCTTCTTGTGATAATATACCCCTGTTGAAATCATGTCTAAAATTGTACCATCCACATGACTAACCTGCAAAAAATAAATATGGGCAAACAGGTTATGTATAAGCTAAAAATTATACAAAGACATTTGAGATTTCCAAATAGCTAGTACCAGGTACCAGACACTGTGGATCAACATCCATAGGTTTGAAACCTTTTTTCAAAGTGGGAACAAAAAAATCCCTTAAAGAGACATATTTGTGTAGAGGTGAAGCATCTTCTTCTAAGTCTGAGATGTCAATAAAATTATAAAAATTAGGAACATATTTACACAAATTATCGATCATAGTTTATCATGATCAAATTTTGTCACCTTCATGATGAAAATTTTAATGTAATAAAAAAATCTATCATGCTTGAATGTAAATGTTCAAGGCCACACTTTATAGATATGTGGCCTTAGCCAAACGGGTATTTCTTGAATTTTTTCATTAATAGATAAAATCATATAAATAATATATAACATACAGAATCATTTTCAACTTATAGAGTTAGACCATATTGCTTGTTATCTGAAGCTTTTATAACTTTTATATGAATAACCAAGGCATCCTCATTTTTATGCATGCAAGCTATCAATTTGAGTCAACAACAAGAACAAAAGAGAGAAGATGATAAGGAAGATATTTGAACAAACATAACAATTAAAAAGGTAGTTAAGACAACATATTATCTAGAATGAAAAGATATTTAAAAAACTGTAAGATCTAGCATAATTTATTAATAACAAAATGGATGTGTAGCAAAAATAAGATAAAGAAAAAAGTGAAGTTCATTGATAATTTTTTCTTCTTGTGATAATATACCTCTGTTGAAGTCAGACCATAAGCAATTGATTTATTTAAGGTTCCATCTTTTGTCATGTTTGTGCAAACCTGTCAATAATTAGACTCAGTCAATTGAGGTGAGAATCAACAACATTGAGAAATATGAAGGGCCCAAAGGAGAAAATTGTGGAGATCGTAACATAAAATGAAAGGAGACCATTTGACTCTAGACAGTTGGCAAGTAAATTAATAAGAGAAAAAAATAAGTGAAGTTCAATAATAATTTTTTCTTCTTGTGATAATACACCTTTGTTGAAATCAGGTCTTAAATAATTGATCTACTTAAGACTCCATATCTTGTTATCCTTGTACAAACCTGTCAATAATTAGACTTAATAAATTGAGATGAGAACCAACAATTTTGATAAATATGAAGGACCCAAAGTAGGAGATTGTAGCATAACATAAAATAAAAGGAAATCACTGCACTTAGCAAGTTTCTAGACAGTTGTGAAGTAAATAAGAGATGAATTACTATATCACCAGTGGTTTAGAGTCTTTTCAGAAGGGAAAATTAAAATAATATTGGAATTTTGTATTTTAGTAACTGGCTAGTATGATACACTGTGTACACAGGTAATACCACTGCTTAAGCGTTAAAGAGATAACGTATGAAAGGGATGAAAGAAATGATATAATTAGTATTTAATATTTTAAAGGAAATATTAATTTACTTATCAAAAAGGAGTTGCAATTAGCAAGTTTTAATTTGAAAATATTAGAGTAAACTTATCAAAAATGAAGTCCAATTAAGAAATTTAAATTTGGAAATATTAGAGCACACTTATTAAAAATGGGGTGCAATTAGTAAATTATATTTTCCTAAGAAACACGACTCAAGCAATAAAAAAAAAAGAGGTGATGTAGTAGGCCCAAAATATACTTCTCAATGAACTTTACATAATGTGTATATATAAAAGACAAAATGGGAAAAAACAAAATAGGAACAAAATTACTATTTTACCCTATTTTTGACCAAATGTCAACAATATAAAATATCTAATTGTGTAATTTTGCTGGTAGTTTGCTTTTATTATATAAATAAATAATATATAGGTATATATAGGTATATTAGAAGTTTGGCCTAATAATGTTTCGGCTAAGAGACTAAAAGATTTTTTAAAAAAAATTACAGAGTTTAAAGATATAAATTTTAAATTTAGAGGAGCAAAAATAAACTCCTTTGGTAAAAGAAAAAAATATTTAAATCTAAAAATCCAATACTTATTTTATCTACAAGTATCCAATTGTGTTACTTTTATGATAAATTAGTTTTTGCCTCTCATTTATTATTTAGGTTCAATTTGATTATCTAATTTTTTTGGGATTCAATTTGATTCTCTAATTTTTAAAATCGATTTAATTTAGTCATTTATTTATTTTTGTTTAATTAGGTCATCTAATTTTTACAATTAATTCAAATTTTTAAAATATGTATTTCTTGGCAGTTTAAAATCACTTAGTGATGATTTTGAACCGCTACAAAATATGATTTTTTATAATTTAGATTAAAGGACATAATTGAATCAATTTAAAAAATTAGATGATCAAAATGAATTCAAAAAACTAAATGAGCAAATTGAATCTACAAAACAAATTAGAGGACTAAAATACTAATTTAATATATTTTTTATATGTAATAATAATAATAATAAGTTTTACCAGTGAATATCTATTTATAATCAAATGATTGAACACATGTAGTTAATGTGCTAAGTTAAAGTTGAATTGTTTAAGTATTATCTTAGTTTGATTCTTAATGAAATAATTTTGTAAAATTACAATTATTTTTTTATCAAAATCTGAATTAATGAGATTTTTTTTCTGATTAATTGGAGGATTATAAAAAAAAAATGAATTTTTTCCTCATTCCTACAAGAGAATATAGAAAAGTAGGATTCACCAAAAGAAAAATAAGAAGACTAAAGGGAAATGGGGTGTAGGATGATGTGAAGATGGAAGACTTGGCCTTGGCAATAATTGTGTTGGTCCCAGCGGCAGAGAAACGGTGGATCTGTGATTGCAGATTTGCAGATATGGTGATGCGTGTTGGGACTGTATTAGTGACGGAACGAGAAAAAGGGCACGAGAAATGAAAATAGAGACGCGGTGAATAAGGTCACCAATAATTTAATGTCATTTTAAAATAAAAGACTTGGTAATAGTGATGTTTTTATTCTACATCATCATTTTTATTTTTGGAAGTCTTCTAGATCATCACTTTAATGAAATCATTGTTATGACAAAATTAAAGTTGGTCCATTTTGTTTTTGACAGGAAAGTTGGTTCATTTTAAATAGAGTAAATTATACATGTGTTTTTTTTTAAATTATATATGATATATTCCTTTTTTTATTTATAAAAAATATCTTAATTATTTAATTCACATTATATTTAAATTTTTTCTTTTAAATATTATTTAACAATTTAAAAAAGTAAGCATATGTTGTTCACATGAATTTTAATAAAAATTTATGTTTAAAATACTCATTTCTCAAAATCACATCTTGAATTTTACAAAACATTCTTTTTTTCAACGATTCATCTTCACTTACTACCACCACCCCCTCTTTCTCTGACGAAAGCATTATCTCTTCCTTCTCATAGTCATTCTCGCCTATCAACACGACGTTCGGACGCACCCATTCCTGCCAAAGCAACCTCCATCACCCCCTCCACCGCCACCACCATAACCATTGTCGTAACTTTGGCCACCATCACCACTGCTTCTGGTTCTCTGGACATTGGCTTCATCGGGACTAGTGACATCAATAGTCTTGGCGCGTTCATCAGAGTTAGATTGAAGGGAGGGGTATCCAATGCAATTTGAAAAAAATATAGGGGTACAAGTATAATTTATTCTAACGAACAATTTCGTTTGCTGAGATATTTCAATGATGTCAATTAACGACGTTAAGAGGGAGTAAAAGTAATATATAAAAAGGAAGGGATATCAGATTCAATTTAAGGAAAAAAAATGAGTATGAGTATAATTTATTCTTTTAAATATTACCAATAATAAAAATCATTAAGTTGTGTTATTGAGTGCAGATTCTCTTGCATAGATTAGAGTTGTATTTGGAATACTAAAATTTTTATTGACCAATTTTAATATTAAATCATATATTTAATCACAATATATTTATTTTCTATAATATCCATAAATGTGTATATGTAACATTTTAATAATAAACTTTTATATAGAATGAATATAGTATTGTTAGATATATAATTTAAGTTTAAGATTGATCAATAAATGTTTTAATATTAAAAAAAATTCTAATATACTCTTTACCGTTATTAAATAAAGAATAT
>PYAF01004221.1:300779-310865 GCA_007407185.1 Glycine tomentella
GTATAGTACTATAACATAATGAGGCAAATGCATATTTTTGTTGTTTCAGTTGTGGGGAATTCTGCTGCTTCAATATCCAAAATAGGCATCATTTAAGCGATTCACACTGGTTAGAAGGTGAAGTTGTATCATCCACGCTTTGAAGCTTATTAAGTCAACATATATATATATATATATATATATATATATATATATATATATATATTGCTTGGGGGACTTGCGTGATGGTTTTGAGCATTACAAAACAAAAAATCTCATTAATTGAGATATTTTTGGCTCAAATATTTATATATTATTTTGTGATATACACTTTCAAAATGACTAATAAGAGAAGGGAGTCTTCCACACACAAACTTGAGTTAAGTGGACTTGTCATAGTGTAAATTCATACTTCATGTGCTTACAATAGTAGGCCGTGCAATTCTTTTTTATGTTTTATTTATTTAATTTTTTTGATAAATTATTTTAAAAGGTTTAATGTTTATGCATGAAACGTACAATATAAATTTTTTCGACTATCAACTTTTATTTTTTCTGTTATGTCTTACTTGTTGAAAAAAAAGGCACTTTGTGCCTCTATTTTTTGTAAAAAAGAAAAAATAATTAAAGAAAGCAATGATAGTAGTTTTTCTCAAGGGAAATGGCAGAATGATTATAGTTACATCTTGAAGGTTTACGAAAGAAATAAAAATAGTTATATATGTTGAAGGATAATTTAGAAATAAAAAAATGTATACACCAAATGAACTTTATTAATAGTTGCATATTAGTGTATCAATTACCTTAACCACGTTTTAATTGCTATTTAAATTTTAAACGGTCATAAGGTTCCCAACCAGTGCTATATATACGGTCCTTTCAAACCATGTTTTACACGCCGAGAATTATCTCACCTCTTATCTTCTTTCGTTTTACTCTCCTTTATTCTTGGATTGAAATTTTCGCTTTTGCTAGTTTTGTAGCCTTGGGACGACTGAGAAATTAAGTACATAGAAACACAATATTCATAATAACAAAAATGAACACTTAAATTTAAACATTTATAAATCTATATTTATTACATTTTTGTTAATTTATATATTTCATATGGGTATTACATCACTATTGATAATTTGAAAAAAAAAAAATTCATTAGACTTAATACTTTTTAAGACAACAACTCCTTGATTAAAATATAATTAATTATTTTCCTCAATTTTAATATAATTATATTTAATATGCTACTAAATATTTTAAAAATAAATTTTATTAATGTACATTTATTTTTATATAAAAATATAAAAATATAAAATTTAATCAAACTCTTGTATCACAAAGAGTTTAAAATCTATTATTAAGATATTGAGTACTTAGATTTTGGTTGGATTCACAATTCTAAACCCATCACTCAATTTAATTTTAATTGGATTCATTAAACTAAAATCCATCCAATTCAATAAATCAATCCAACTCACAAAAATTTAATTAAATTTGGTTGAATTGAGAGTTGATGGATTGGGTATGATTGACTTATTCCCTTTAACTTCCAAATTATTTGCCACACATTTTGGCCTTCCCGCGCAACCTTTGTCGTCCTCTCTCAAAAGTGACTTCTTAGCGCTCCCATATAACATGGCGATGAAGATCGCTATCTCCTTCAACGACTCAAACCTTCGCGCAACATCACGGGTACGGTGTTTCGTTCAAGGTGGGTGGCTTGTGATTGCTGTGGGATTGATCAATGGTGTTGCTCCGGTGGGGGAAGTGTTTCAGGCAAGGTCGCCACAAGGTGTGTCCCAATGCCAACAAGACTATTTATCTATGAAATCCACCATGATTGATTCTGCTCTAGTGGTGGACAATCAACATCAATAAGTCATGTTAGAGTTAATGTTTGACCATAGACAGTCAATTAATGATTAACTTATGAAAATATCAAAATTATTAATTTTAAAGAAGTTGAGATTAAATATCTTGATTTTAATATGAAGGGAGTAAAATTACGAATTAGATATCATAGAAAGACTAAGAGTATATTTTAATCTAAATAAAAATGAAAGAAATTAAGTGTAGATGTGCATAAAATATAAAATTTCATTGTAGTTAAAAGAAAAAAGATAGAAATAAAATTGCACTCTTGTACAATGTGACAATGGACATACATAGTCATTCAATATAAGTTCGAATGTCTTTTGAAACTCATTGTTAATAATCTGCAGTTGCCGCTATTTTGGACCGGACAGATAGACCATGGATGCTTGGTGGCTACTGTTTGACATACTCTCTTTCACACGAAGATTTATACCTTTTCAAATTTCAATCATGCTTGCTAAAGTTAAACCAAAAAAAGTGAACTTGTTATGCTTATTTGACTCTTCAAATTAAAAGACATGAATATGTTCCATTTGCACTAGGTGGCAGCACGTCTATCTGAATCATCAATTCAATCCATAAATCATACTCTATTCACTCATGTATAAAAAAAATTAACTAATTTTATAATGATTCAAAAAGTTAATTAAAATCATTTAATTTTATTAATTTCAAATAAAAAATAAAATTATTTCTAAAATACCATCCATTAAAACTTAATATCATAAATAAAATAAAACCAAACCAAATCATTAGAATTTTAAGAAATGAAATTCAAATCAAACCAATAAGCCGAATCAAACCATTTTTTACAAAATTAATTTAATTCAAATTGATTAGACCTGCGGGTTAAACTGAACGCATGGCCACGCCCATTCAAAATAGGTAATTTTAACGACCAAGTCCTTGTTTGCCTTGGATTTGTTCATCAGTTTATATAATTAATTTTGATGCATTCTGTATAAAGATTTTTAATTTTTTCACTAATTAGAAATTATTTTAAAAATATAGTTAGTATAGTTTCTAAAATAATATATAGATGAATAGTAAAAGGTTTTTAAAGTAAGTTAATTAAGGTAAGAATATATGTTTAAAATTTTAATTAGTTAGAAATTAATTAAGACTCTTTAAATTAATTCACATCCAAAATTGGTTAATATAATTAGTAGCTCTTAAATTTATTGACAATTTGTATTATTTTACTATAATTATTCTTAAAATTATTAAGACTGATCATAATATTTCTCTTTCCAATTAATTAATTTCACACCTAATTAATTAATGTGTGCTAGGTAGAAATTGGTCTGAGTTGAATCCTATATAAATTTGGCCTGACCTATTTAATATTTCTATGGTCCAAGCTTGGATTTGCTACCTGCCATGAACCTATTTTTTAGGCCTGGATCAGACCTTTATATAAGCTTGTCTGGCTTGTTAGCTCATTTAAAAGCTCGTTTCATATTAAGAAGATTTGAAAAATAATTTTTTTCTTTAACAAAACCAAAGATTTTCGTTAAAAATAATAAAGTAATTTTAAACTACAAGATGTGGCCAAAATTAAACTTGCCTACAAACATTATAGTGACATAATACCAAAATCTTTTACTATTCATCTATGTTTACATTAATTAACTTATTTTAAACATTTATCAAACCACTACAATTTCATTAAAATAATATTGTAATTTCATTAATATAGTTATAATATTATATATCATAATTATATATTTATTAAAAAATATTATTACTAAATGAGTTAGACTGTCAAAACGTAATAGGTTTTTCTTAAGGTCCATGACATAATCTATTTAATTAAAAAGATTTTTTAAAAAGTTGGAGTCTAACCTTCTTTTAAGCTCTCAATAGGTGTTCCAACCTATTTCCACCAAATTGATAGTTTTCTTATCCAATCCAATCCTTATGAGAGAGATAATATATTTATATATCATTGATGGTAAAATAATTAAGGGTATTAGTAGAGAAAAAAATAACTTGAAAAGAATTTTATAAAAAGAATAAATAAAATTGAAAAAAAATCTTATATTTAATACAGAGGGAGTATAGTTTATAAATTTATTGTCTCATTATTTAATTCTACGTTATATATATATATATGGCGCAATCGATGCTTTCTGGCGCTAACCTATGCAAGGGAGTCTGGTTCTGAGTTTATTTTTTCTGTGCACTTTAAGAAGGACCCAAGCTTTTCTTTTTTGCATATTTTAAGGTCCCTTGATTCTATAATTTCTTGCCAAAACCATTTATCAAAAAGCTCATTGACAGCAATGAACATTAACAATATGGCACTTGGCTTAAACAACTCTAGTTTAGTGTTCTACGACGTGGTCAAGTGTCCCATATATATACAATAGTCTCCACCATCAGTAACTTTTAGATAACGAGAACAATAAGAAGTAAAACATATGTATGATATATATAACATTGTAGCTAGATATTTTAATGTGAAGTACTTTTTAATGGTCACTTAGAACTTAGGTTTATACCTCTTTATTTCTCAGGAACACTCTATAATGTTTATATATATATATATATCTTATTCACAATCATTATTTTCTTTTAATCACCTATATTTTGTTCTTCTATTTTCTTAAATCACCTCATTAGCTATCATACTGAAGTCCTTTTCCAACTTCAATATAAATTTTGATAAACAAGTTTACTATATAGTTTTCCTGTGTTGCATTAACCACTGATTTTTTTTAGTTAGAAATCATGGGTGTTATCCAACCAGGGTCAAAGATAAATCTTGTTTGGGATGTGTGATTGTCGCTGATCCAATTTTTTTTTTTTTACACACGATGAGAATCGAACACGGATTCTCTCGTTAAATAAATTATTCTCACTCATGTGAATATAATATGATCTTATATCACTACATCAATCCTTTGGATTGCATTAACCACTAATTTGATTCATCAAGTAGTTATCATATCAAATGAATCCACGTACGGGTGGAATTTCGTGGCACTTGGGCATAATGGGGAAAGCATCTATATGTAGTGAAAAATGAAATAAGGTTTGCCTACAACGACAAAGAAGGCCAGCTTTCTGGGGTCCCATGGAATCCCAATCAAACTCGTTATTTTTATGGGAGGTTACAACATACATGGACTAGTACAAATAAGAGAAGATTTTGGTACCAAACAATTACTTATTAAATTTTGTCAACGGGTGTTCTTTTCTCACGTTTTGGTTATATGTATTATGTAGAAGCTTTTTATGGTTTAAGTGCACTCTTTCTATTTGTCTCAACAAAAGGTGGTGAGTGGTGACCAGCATTTTATAATCACACAAAAAACCCTTCCATGCTTTTCTAGCTTTCAACTCAAAGTGCTTTCCGACCAATCATTTATCTCCCCCCTCAAAGGACATCATGCTTTTATTTAAATGTTTGAATGAACTGGCAGCATCTTTGCTTCAATCTCAAGCTCCTTTTTAAGTGTCATGCTTCCAAGGTTTCACACTACCTGTTATTAGTAACTTTCTATCAAGGGATATATTTGTCTTGATTTCTCAAAGAAAAGAAAAAGCTTACAGAATGGGAAGACAACCATGTTGTGATAAGATTGGTTTGAAGAGAGGTCCATGGACTATTGAGGAGGATCACAAACTCATGAACTTTATTCTCAACAATGGCATCCATTGCTGGAGATCGGTTCCCAAATTAGCAGGTAATAAGTTAGTTTATTAAAAGTTGTGTTCACATGTTCTACAGTTGATTACTTAATTTGCACCAAATTAAGAGGTATGATATGGTATGTATGTATCTAACTTGGTGCATTTTGCATGTTGGTGAAGGTCTTCTAAGATGTGGAAAGAGTTGTAGACTTAGATGGATTAATTATCTGAGGCCAGACCTTAAGAGAGGTGGCTTCACAGAAATGGAAGAGGATCAAATTATAGCACTACATTCACGTCTTGGTAACAGGTATAACGTGTTTCTAATCATTGTCATTTGTCACTAAGCCAGAAAAATATGATACAAAGATTATGTATATAGTATTTCTAAATCAATGTCATTGTATGCATAATGTATGTTCGATCAGTTACTTGGTTCTAACACAGTGAAGCATATATATTTTCAGATGGTCTAAGATTGCTTCACATTTTCCTGGGAGAACAGACAATGAAATCAAGAACCATTGGAACACAAGAATCAAGAAGAGGCTGAAACTCCTTGGTCTGGACCCTGTGACCCACAAGCCAATTGAGCAAAATGAAAATACTGATGAGAACACAAATAAGACCAATTCACACCCTTCTATTTCTGGAGGGTCTGAAGAAATTGTGGAGATTAAATCCTTGGAAAATGATGGCACCAAAGAAATGGCAAAAACAGAAGGGAAAAGAGAAGAAAACAATAAGGTGACTAATTGGGATGATACCTCTGAACTTTTAAACAATTTTGAAATGCTATGCTCAAAGTTGGACTTGGGATTATGGATGATGAGTCAAGAAACCAATACTAGTACTAATTCCTTATGTAGTTCTGTCTCTATGGATTACACTAGTCACCTCTCTATGGATGAACCCTCTTACCTTCAGGAAAACTCTTTACAGCAATGGGTTGATAGTATGGATTCCATTCTCTCATGGGATGGCTTCAATCCTCTTGATTAAGACATTTTGTTCTTGGAAAATAGGGAATAAGCATACCCAACTCATATAAAACGCCCCTACTACTTTTACAATCTCTTAAAGTAATAACATGTTACCAAAGTTTAATGTAGAGTATATTAGTGCCACTTTATGTTTTGCATTTTCTAGTTTTTGGCTGAAGTGGTACTGATTAATATATGTGATGATGATTACATGTTGAATGTGAATTTGCTTTTTGTAAATGTCTGTTCCTTAAATGTATTGCTTTGGATAGAGCTCCTCAACAACATCCTTCAGTCTCATCACATGTGTTTGGCTGAAGACTGCAGAGCATGATAAAGATTATCACTTTTTTTTGTCTCCTCGTTTTTATCAAAGTTGTCACACTGATCATCATGAAGTGTCCAACGTTTACTCCATATATAGGTAATATTTAAGAGTTGTAGTTCATCATCATATGGTGTAAAAACATTAATTCATTTTGTTAAATATTTTATACTCCTTAAAAATATATATTAAATTATTTTTATGTCTATGATATAATAAATATTCTAAATAATTTTTTAGTTTAATTTTGATACAGAATCAGTACAATTTTTTTTTATTCTCAATTAATTAAAAATTAGATATAACTATTAAAGTAATTATTATAAAAATTAATATATTTGTTTAATTATATAGAAATTAATTAAATAAAACTGTAAAAATACTTTTCCATTCAGGGCATGTATTTCAATTATTATTTTTAAAATTTGGTAAACTATAAAAACTTGTATTTAAATTTTTTTAACTGTACTAAATTATTGTTTTTTAAAATAATTAATCGTAAATAAAGTAAATATATAAAATATATTTTAAAATTCTTATGATGGTATGTATGTGTGTGTATATATATATATATCGTAATGATGGTGAAAGTAGCCATATGCCGTTAACATATAATATATACACTTAAAGCTCCTTAAATAACTAAACATGTTTGGACAAATTGATGACTAGGTGCAACTTTAAGATATGTACGTACATTACGTTGCTTGCTTTAAAAATCATTTCTTTAATTGATATCTGGATTTAGATGATTGTGATCGAATGAGTCGTGCCAAGCACTGATAATTATTGATGCACAACTCACTTTTTAATCTACATGCATGAATCTGTGCGTAATCGACTTCAGGGAAATAACAAGGAACATGAGCTACACGATGAATAATGTTTCACATTGGCATTACTATTGATATGTATAGCACTGTCGTCCCACAGTCAACGATTAAGAACAATTATTAAATATGAACCAACGAAGTCATCATGGTTTTCACAGTAGACACGTATAGCCATATAGGGACATAGGAAGGGTTCTTCAACGTAAAATTTTAAAGTGGTGTCCGAAAAGTATAAAGGGTGCATGACTACTATTTTTTGAGAATATTTGCTAAAGGCAACTGTGATCTTAATTATCATGCTTAGGAAACTATTTTATAAGTTAAAAATATATATCATATTTTAATGTAATTTTTTTTATGCTTCAGAAAAATTAAACAAAAGAAAAAAGAAACAAAAGATCGAAAGCTATTGGCGCCTGGCAAAAAGAGTGCCAAGAGCATCAACAACTAATTTGTAACTAAGATCCTAAGGAAAAGTTTCCAGAACTAAGAGCTGCGAATCCTGTCTTGAACCCTTATTTGAAAGCCAATCCAGAACTTGATTGCCTTCTCTTAAAGTAAGTTGAAAGCAAACATGCCAGTCCATTTGTATCAAGACTTTAATCTTTGCCACTAGAGAATAGAATTAATTAGACCTACTTCCTGAATGAACTTCAAGACACACTTGGAATCCAACTTGCAAATAATGTTTCTAATTCCCTCAAGTCACGCAATGCTAAGACCATAGTAGATAGCTTGAAATTCTGCATTAGTGACTGTAGTAATTCCACAATAACCCGTGTAACCAACTATCCAGTTGCCATTGGAGCATGTTAACGAAGTTGAGTCTCGTGAGGCATTTTCTGGTTAGAATCAAAGACCCGCAAGATAGTGGGACGCAAGTTGTTGATGCGCGATACAAAACCAAAATTTGGTATGACAGTGTCTTAGAAAAATTTCCTCATTCCCAGCTTTCTAAATCCACCAACGAGCCACCGCAGATAGTTTTCCTTGACTTTCCGTAGCGTGATGCCGCAACCAGGCTGAAATATCATTGGAATTGTTGTTCTGATAAGCATCAAAGTGTAACATATCCCAAACTCTTTTTGCTTTCAGGCAGTCCCTAAACAAATGGAGAATGGATTCTTTGCCGCTACCACACCTGAAACAAGAAGAGTCAACTGAAATGTGACGTTTAGTACGAAGAACATTTGTTGGAAGACATTGGTGGTTTGTAATCCACAGAAAGTGTTTTATATTCTCTGGAAGTTTTAAGGAACACACCCAAGATCCTCTTCCCATAGCGTAACTAGTGGGTATGCGAGCTTTTGGAGGACAGACAAGCTAAAATCATGGTTACTTACATCGTACATCAAACCATAGATAATGCCTTTGGAGGACCATATCTATCAAACCACAGAGAAGTGTTCTCATTGCCAATACGAAAATTAAAACAAGGCTCAAGAATTTTTGGAAGCTATTTTCAAAGAGGACCAAGTGTATGAGCATCCAGGGTACTCCTTTTGAAAGAGTACAGACTCACAGTGAAGGTATCTGGCCGTAACAAGTAGTGCCTATAGCTTACTAGGATCATGCAACATAGTCCATATGTGTTTGCCTAACATCGCTACGTTGGCCTCCCATGTGATTCGAATGCCTAAACCTCTGTTGTGTCTCCATTGAGTTAAAGTTTTCCATTTCACCCAATGATTGTGATCAGAGGAACCCCAAATGAACCGGCGATTAATTTTATCAAGCTCATCATAAATCCCCTGTGGGAGCCACATATATTTTGCATTGAGTAAATCAGGATGGAGCTTTGTTAAAGAATACACTAGCTACTTCTAAACATGTCTAGAATTTTCTCAAGAAATTAGGAAAGGTAGAAGTATTGTAGAAAAGTATAGAGTATTCTAGAATATTAGGGAATGGTGTAGGCTAGAAAGAAGTGTATGGAGAATTCTAGAAGAAGAATTCTAGTCATTAGATCAAATAAATCTCCACCATCCATTAAGGAGGAGGAATGGGTATAAATACCCATCTAGGTAGGCTCATTTGAAAAGAAGAGAGAAGGAAAGAAAGAAAAATAAGAAAGAAGATAGAAAGAGTATGAGGCTATATTGAGTAGTGTGTAGGAAAATAATTAGTGAGTGTAATTTCCTACATAAATAAAAGTTTTTCTTTCTTTTGTCCCTCAAATCTTTTTCAACAATTGGCATCAGAGCTTGACGGTCCGGGACCGTCTGGAGGAGGCTTCAGTGAACACAAGGTGCGTGCACCGTCAAGACGGTAAGAGGAGACTCTGCCTGTGCACAGTCTGGGACTGTGAAGCTCATTGGTCCGGGACCAAAGAGGCTTAATTGACGCTGGGAGTCAGTTATCATGGCAGATCTTGCTAGTGTATGTGGTGGGATTAGGAAACTCAATAGCCACAACTATGGTTATTGGAAGACTTGCATAGAGTCCTACCTACAGG
>PYAF01004221.1:310965-335761 GCA_007407185.1 Glycine tomentella
TTAAAGAATACACTAGCTACTTCTAAACATGTCTAGAATTTTCTCAAGAAATTAGGAAAGGTAGGAGTATTGTAGAAAAGTATAGAGTATTCTAGAATATTAGGGAATGGTGTAGGCTAGAAAGAAGTGTATGGAGAATTCTAGAAGAAGAATTCTAGCCATTAGATCAAATAAATCTCCACCATCCATTAAGGAGGAGAAATGGGTATAAATACCCATCTAGGTAGGCTCATTTGAAAAGAAGAGAGAAGGAAAGAAAGAAAAATAAGAAAGAAGATAGAAAGAGTATGAGGCTATATTGAGTAGTGTGTAGGAAAATAATTAGTGAGTGTAATTTCCTACATAAATAAAAGTTTTTCTTTCTTTTGTCCCTCAAATCTTTTTCAACAAGCTTAAAATAGACTTAGCTAGAGTAACTCGTCCAACTCTATTAAGCAATCTCTCCTTCCAATCAAAAAGACATCCTTTAACCCGATCCATGAGGAAGTAAAAGCTAGAGTTATTAACCCTCCCAGCAAGTAACGGAAAACTTATCAATGTGACACCTGTTTATATTTTAGAGGCTATACACTTGGATTTCTGAATATTTACTTTAAGGCCAAAAGCTTGACAAAAGGAATCCAAAACCTGTTTGACAATCCTTACCTGGGAACTCTTTGTTGATGTAAAGAGAACCCAATCTTCGACCAAAAAGAGGTGGGATATGCCTGGCCCATTCTTTGCAATTTTAACCGGTTTCCAGGAATTATTTTCCACAGCATGTTGAATGAGAAAGGAGAGCTTTTCCATACAAAGCACAAACAAATAAGGAGATAAAAGATCACCTTGCCGAAGACCTCTATGGGGATTGAAGCTTTCAAGAACCTCATTATTCCATCTAAAAGCCAAAGAAGTAGAGGTAATGCAATTCATAACGAGAACAATCAAGTAGAAGGGAAACCAAATTCTGACAAAGTCAATCGGAGAAATTCCCAATCAAGTCTATATGTTTTTTCAAAGTCAATTTTGAACTAGAGATATCTTGACTTATCTTTCTTCTTATACATGCTATGCACAATTTCCTAAGTGATAGAGCATTGTTGCAAGTGCCTTTTCTAGGAAAGAAATTACTTTGAAAAGGAAATATAAGAGTAGTGAGCGATGCGTAAAATGTGTACTCGCACAAGGACAAGTGAAATCTATGCATTAGTATCGTGAACTCGAAAGTCCAAATATCGTATCCTAAAGACTAGTTGTATTACAAAATAATCTAAATCGTTTAAATTAAATATTTTGGATTTTATCTTGAGTTGGTGGTTGTTCGTAATTACGTTAAAGAAAAAACACTAAAGATAAACAACAATTTTCATAAAGAGTATTCTTTCCCTAAATTAATACCACATCACTCATTTGGGATTTACTTTATGGTTAAGGATGAATTACAAAGAGGTTTGTAAAAAGGGGTTCATGCCACCAGTTTGGCCATGCAAGTTTTATAAATTCTATCGTTCTATAGGTAAGTCAATTATAAGTATAAGGTTACTAACACACAATTAACTATGCATTAGAGTGATATATTCCAATATAGAAGAGAAAGCAATAGAAATATACAATTAAATGAATAACACCCAAGAACTTTATTAAAATGAGGAACTAGAGTACATGGATACAACTACATCACAATTTGAGCTCTAAGAGTTTAGCAAATCATGGTCACAATATAGCTAAACGACATACAATTTTCATTGAGAATAAAAGAGATCGAAAATCCTTACTGGTTAAGAACCCAATTGGCTTTGCCGCAACTCTCTAGCTCAAAAACCATTGCTATGCGAAAAACACAATAAAAAGCTAACCTAAAGAATGCCTCCAATTTCTATTTATACTATTGAAATTAAACTACATCGTGGAGGTCAACAAAGGACGTGCTGAGTTGGCATGGGTCGTATAGGTCAACATGACTTTCTACAAAAACTTGTGATGCTAATTCAGTACGGGTTGTGCTGGATTAGCATAGTTGTGCTCGAATGCTTGACGTTGATTAAAAAAATATTGAGAAATCATCATGGACCATGCTGGATTAGCATGACCTACAGGTCCAACACGGACCATGCTCATTAAAATTAAGTTGCTCAAAATTCTTCTTTTCTCTATACTTTTGGCTCTTTTATAACTTCATCAACTTCCCTACTTAATTGTTCATACTTAACACATACCCATAAGTTCTACTAACAAAATAAAGTAAAAAAAAAGATAAAATGAGAAAAAGTTAGGACCCAAACCCAGTAAAATATGGTTTATCATTGATATGAGGTCGGATTCTTAGAACAATCACCTTGGAGATAGCCTTCAACAATACATTACATAGGCTTATGGGACAAAAGTCCCTCAAATTCCCAGGATTATCCACCTTGGAAATAGGAACGATGAGAGTTTTTGCCATGCAAGGATTGATCATCCTAGTAGAAAAGGCTTGGGCCACCATCTCCCACATATCATTGCTAACAATATCCCAATAGGTCTGAAAGAAAACAGGCAGAAAAACCATCTAGACCTGACGCTTTGTAAGGACTCAAAGAGAAAATAACATCCTTGACCTCCTTTATAGTAATTGGCCTTATAAGATCTTCAAAAAGTTTTAGCCAATTCTAGGAAAGTGAGGAATATCAAGCCTTCTAGGATTACAAGAGACTTTGGTCTTGCAAAAGCTTTTTGAAAAAATTATTAGCCTATCTTAGCACAACTTCCTCATTTGAACTCCAAACATCATCAATCTGAAGACTCGTTGTAAGGACAGTTTGATACGTTTCTACTTTTGATGTGTCCATTTTTGTACAGGAGGGGGAAATTCATAGTTGGAAAGGTATTGTCCTTTTTCTGAAAGCAACTATGCCTTTTATGGTCATTCTTATTTTACGCATATGATTGTCTCCACTACTCTTCCATGATCAGGAGTAGTACTTATACTCAGACTTTCTATTTTTTTTTATTAAATGCTTGAAACTCAAATGGTAAAATATATATTAAAAGAGTAGAGGGAATTTCAAAAGCATGCATAAATGAATATAAGAACGGTAAAACCATAGCATATGAAAACATAAAACATATATAAAGCTTACCATGTGATATTGCTTTGAACAGAAGACTCAACGAAATGTATAAATTAGAGTGTAAGTTTCGTTAAGAATTAGATGAAAGCGTGTTTTTCATAAAGCCAAGGACAATCTTTTATTACTAGTGTGTTGGACGTTATAAATATTATGAAACCATTGGGCAAAGTCCAGTTTAGCACTTTGGACACAGGTTTAATTAAAACATTTTTAGCGTCTAAGTTAAGAAAAATTATACCTATATAAGCATTGGACGCATGTTTGTACTGCATGACTTGTTTAAACTCATTAGTCCATTAAACCAAACCAACCAACACTTGAGCAACTAACAACACCGACTCAGCCAAACACTAGGCCAAACGCGCTTAAGCATCACCTGTTGTGCATTTTCATTATTGTCTTAATTGGTATTCTTCAATTACTAAAATCAATTGAAACGAAAACTGAAAATTTTAATGTTTCATTTTTTTTGTGTCACCCTTGAAGTGAAGAAGAATTAAATGGGCCTCTACACTTTGAAACACATTATTTTGTCTCTTCTATTCAATACTCGCTCCCTCACATGATCTGAACACAACACTGTCACACTTAATCATAGTGCAAAATCTCCTAAGAGCTTTGTATATGGCTTTGAAAGCTACCACAGTTAGTTGCCATATAATTTTTAGGGATTTATTTTCAATTGTGAAAGTTCTAAAAAGAAATTTAATTGTGTAATTAATAGCACTACTTACCTTTTATACCCTGGTAAATTTATTAGATTAGCAGTGGACCTTATGACGTGCTTCTCCACCTTAAAAGCCACCATGTTTTAAGTGTATTTGAATTGATTGAACTTGCAATATTTGATTGGAGGTGTATTTTAAGGTATACCAATGAAAAGTTGTGTGTTAGAACACAAGTGATTCATATAGTGTAGGATATCAAATTTTTAAACTTAAAAGTCGAAATCAAAATTTTGATTAAGAGGGGTTAATCACCATATCTCCTCTCCCTTTCTCCCATCATCCTCACACCTACCACACCCTTCTTTCTGTCTCTATCTCTTCCCTACCCTTCCTTTTATCTCTCATCTCCCCTTTTCTTTTCCATCTCCTCTAACCCCCAATGTCAATTTAACATCCCTCGTCTTTCCCCCAACCCCATCTGAATCCCAGTTAAAATCTAGAACCTTCAACGCAGTTGAGAGAGATGGATTAATGGTTTAGTGTTTCCACCTAGAGACAATGTCAAACGAGCGATCACTAGTTGCAATTGACAAAACACATCGACTTGAACATGATGAGAAAAAAATATAAGGGAAATCTAAAATATAATAGGAGATTTTACACTATTAATCAATTATTTTCTAGCATAGTTATGGTTATCATTTTCTTAGTCGAATAATGAAAAAATCATGAAAATAAATTTAGGTTAATATGAAATTAGGTTTTTATATTAATAAAGAGAAAATAAGGGTGAGATATGAGGAGTTTGAGTATCATATAATACATCCTAAATGATAAGTATAACGTTATTTTAAACAAATTTTTATCAAGCCAAAATAAAAAAATTAGATTTAAAATTAGATATGAAAGATAACGTACTCATAAAAACTTTGAAGAATTGAAGATTGAACATATACATTCAACAATTAAACAACCTTACTTTTTATATTGTCTTTTCAGTTTTTCTTTATCAATCACTAGGCACCAGTCACTATCATATTAATTATTTTATTTTTTTATTTCACTTTTCTCTTTTAATTTATTTTTTATTGTATAGTTTATTTTTATATAAATCTAGTGCACAAATACACTTTCATAACTTTTATTTTAACATGTCTATATACGTACCACTATATACTGCCGACTTTAAAAATTCTTTTAATACAAACCTCATGTGCAAACCCTCTTCATCAATCTCATATACCTTTTAGTCTTTTTCTCCCCATTGTACAATTATTCGCTGTACTAAACAATAAAAATGTTACAGAAGTCACATTCACATAATAAATATGTACAGCAATGCATCATATACATATACAATATTCATATAATAATTGACAGGAAAAAAAATATTCATGTAATAAATATATACAATAGTTCATACAAATAAAAATAAGAGAAACATAGGAAAAAACATTGAATGTTAGTATGTTACAAAGAAAAGAAATACTAAAAAAAATGTACAAATTAATATAACAGCCTCGTCAACTAAAAGCATTTACCACAAAGCTCCAAACTTTGACTACGCATTCGCACAGGCTCTCTGTGTTATGGTGGCAGCCATTAAAGCCATCGAGTTCAGATCTCTTACCCAAAATTAAACAATACCCACTTCACATCACACCTTTCAATTGATCCACAATGGAGAAATTTTCGATTTTTTTGCTGTTGGTGATGTTGGATCAGTTCATTTTCACTGTGGAAGCGGCTCAGAAGGCTCCATGGAGGATTCAGGTGCTTTTCTCTGTGGAATGTCAGAACTACTTTGACTGGCAAACGGTTGGACTCATGCACAGTTTTAGAAAGGCAAAGCAACCGGGGCACATAACGCGTCTTCTCAGTTGCACTGAGGAGCAGAAGAAAACTTACAGAGGGATGCATTTGGCTCCCACTTTTGAGGTGCCCTCAATGAGCAAACACCCCACAACTGGTGACTGGTAAAGTAGCATCCGTGTTTTGGAATAAGTTTTTATTTTTTATTTATCTGTAAGAATTGAACTAAGGTATTAGGGGGTTTACAATAAATCATTCATACACTCAACCGAGTTAGACCCCTTGATGTGTTTGGAATAAGTTAAATCAGCTTCAGGAGTTTAAGTTGGAGTGACAAGTGTAGATTGGTTTTGTCACTGTGTGTGTTTTGGTTTATTGAGAAGGGATCTGCTATCATTGGCATTGGGTGTGATCAAGGTTTTAAAAAATGGTCCGACCGTGATTCTGGCCGTAACATCAAGGTTTTTTTAATGGACTACCGCAATTTGGAACCGCATCAACCACATTTGTCTGCAATATCAACAAACGCAAAAAAACAACAACGCGACCACGGCCAATATTTAAAACCTTGTTTGTGATTGTCCCATGTTAGTGGTGCCACTTTGGTGGGATTTTTTTGTTAAGTGAGTGATGTGTTAATCTATTCATATGCAAACTTTGTGTGTTTCTGTTCTAGCTAAAATTCCTGTGAATGTTAGGCTTGATTTGTGTTTATATCAGTTTGTTGTTTAAACTAATGTGCATCGGTATTGGTTTGTATGCGTGTCTTTTACTTAGCTGATCTCATATGAGGTAGATAAGTTTGTTGTGCTCATGTCTTTTGTTTAACATGTTTTGCAAGGATATCCAGTTTTCATTGTGAGTAAAAACCTATGCATATTAACTTGTGCTTAGAAATTAATGCTGGGCTTTAGTTAAATAATTTAACTGCTTCTGTTTCTGCGCCCCCCTCTCCCCTTTTAATAATGAATATATTCCTGCTAGTCCTTAGAAGTGGTTGATCTCTACCATTCACAGCGATGTGAACTTAAGTCTTTTGCCAAATAAGACACATGAATATGATTTTGCAGAAGAAGTGAATTAATGAAATCCTTTTCCCATAATAGGGTGCATAAAATATAAAATTCTGTCTACTATTCAGGTACCCTGCAATAAACAAACCTGCTGGGGTTTTACATTGGCTGAAACATAGTAAAGATGCAGAAAATATTGATTGGGTAATCATCCTGGATGCAGACATGATAATCCGTGGGCGGATTGTACCTTGGAAACTTGGTGCAGAGAAAGGAAGACCCGTTGCAGCATATTATGGGTATTCACTAATATCTTAATTATTTTAGTTACTCCTTTTCTTAGTGATATTGTGTTAAAAGCTAGATATTCACCCGATGGAAGGTATGTAATTGGGCTACGGCAGCCTCATATTTTGCAGTGAAAAAATTACAAGAATATAGAAGCTTTGAGTACCTAAGCTTTTCTTATTTATCTCGACATTAAGGTTTTCATTTGACAATTTTGTTGGGGAGAGAGAGACCGTTTGAGACATCTAATGATAAATTAGAGAATATGGAATTCATGAAAACCCAAACTTTTGTTTTTTGAATTTGTATCAAGTTATGAAACTTGCTTATCTGAATTACTTGAAATAGTGCATATATCATGTACTTTTTATTCAGCGTTTGTATCTCTGGCTCACCTTGAAAACATGCCATAAACATAACAAAATTCCTTCTCCAGGTACTTAAGAGGTTGTGACAATATATTGGCTCAAATGCACACAAAACACCCAGAACTTTGTGACAAAGTTGGGGGACTTTTGGCCATGCATATAGATGACCTGCGAGCCTTGGCACCTATGTGGCTTTCAAAAACAGAAGAAGTACGACAAGATAGGGCTCACTGGGGAGTAAACATAACTGGTGACATATATGAAAAAGGATGGATTAGTGAGATGTATGGATACTCTTTTGGTGCAGCAGAAGTGAGTTTACTTTCTTAAAAATGTTGTATTTTGAACATCAAGCAGTATATAACTATTTAACTTTCAGTATTTGTTTTGGTTTTTTCCTTTTTTTTCACTCTTTTCATTTGAGCTTTCTTTTGTTGTTCACAGGTTGGTCTCCGGCACAAGATCAATGATAACTTGATGATCTACCCAGGTTATGCTCCCCGGGAGGGAGTTGAGCCAATTCTTCTTCATTATGGGCTGCCATTTAGGGTAGGGAATTGGTCATTTAGTAAGGCTGACCATGATGAGGATGATATCGTTTATAACTGTGGCCAGCTCTTTCCTCAACCTCCTTATCCCAGGGAGGTATGTAAACCAATGTATTTATAGGAGGCAACAACTTGTGTCTTTTTGAGAAACAGTTTCTTATTCCAGTGGCATACCTGAATCATAGGAGAAGCAAATTCTACAGTCTTGTAAATATTTTTCTTTGATGTGTATTTATAAGACTCAGCATTTTAAGATTCATGTTTTCGTCATTATACTGAATTTATCCATACATCAGTTTTTTTTTTTTTTTTTTTTTTTTCTGAAATTCAAAAATTTCTTATTGCAGGTAATGCAGTTAGAAACAGATCCCAATCTACGGCGAGGACTATTTTTAAGTATAGAGTGCATAAACATTTTAAATGAAGCTCTTCTGTTACATCATGCAGCTAACGGCTGCCCTAAACCACCATGGTCTAAATATGTGAACTTTTTAAAAAGCAAAGCCTTTGCAGAACTAACTAAACCAAAATTAGTAACTCCTGCTTCTCTAGAAATGATGGAGGATACAGTACAAGAACAAATTGATCATGATACTACCGGGCCATATCCTAAAATCCATACTGTTTTTTCCACTGAATGCACCCCATACTTTGATTGGCAGACTGTAGGGCTTATGCATAGTTTCCATTTAAGTGGACAGCCAGGAAATATCACTAGACTTCTCAGCTGTTCTGATGAGGACTTGAAGCTATATAAAGGCCATAACTTGGCTCCCACCCATTATGTCCCTTCTATGAGTCAACATCCATTAACAGGCGATTGGTAATTGTGTGTATATTTCAATTTTCAGTTGCATTATGGTTACCTTCTTAGTTACTTTCTATTTCTGCACTTACACTTGGAACATAAAAATCAACATAAGTGGTTATGAAGTCAAAGCATGTAATGTACAAAGGACTAACCTTTGTGGCATATCCTTTTGTTTTTTCTGGAATATTTTTTAAATAATTTACCTAAAACCATTTCATCTTGATGAGCTTGTCCTGGTAATTAAATTATGATTTTGTCTGAAACTATATTCATTATGGTCAAACTTGTTATCTACATTGGTTGACTTTTTCTTTTTCAATTTCTTGGTTTCTCTGATTTCTATTTCTACTGAATTCTATGTGCTGTTTATCATTATTTATTAGTGTACTATCTAACATCTCAAGGTCTTAGTAACAGATATATCTTGTCAACTTTATTTCCCTATCAAAATAACTGAAACCTTCTAGACCAAATGTCTATAACAGCTGGATGTGATTATTATGCAATATGTATTGGGGTAGCTTTTGATGTTCTAAAAATAAGGATCTGGGTTTAGTCTGTAAAACTACTCATTGTTGCAGACCTCCAATAAGGAGTGTCTGGATATGTGAAGAAGAATAGGAGTATAGGGAATTAGAGATTTAAGCTGTAGCAATAGAAAATTAGAAATAACGACTGTAGTAACTGTTTAGGATGTTACTGTGTGGAGAGTAGTTATAAGACCGGTAGGGAGACTAATTGGAGGTTATTGATTGTTTTGAGAGATAGAAGGGAGGCCAGGTCTCTTGAATACCTGAGGGAAGGACAGAGTTCTCTGCACCACTTGTCTTATCAACGTATGAATTGTATTACATTGATATTGGCACATCTTTGTCTTGTTGTTTGGTGTAGCTTGTTGAAATGGTATACAAATAGCTTGCTCCACTACACTAAATGCACAATTGTTGAGTTCCTATCACATTTAGATGTTGTATGTAGATGAATTATTTAGACTTCAGGCAAAGAAGTGAATTTCTATGTGTTTTATTTCAGGTATCCAGCAATTAACAAACCAGCTGCAGTCCTCCACTGGCTCAATCATGCAAATATTGATGCTGAGTTCATAGTGATTCTAGATGCTGATATGATAATGAGAGGCCCAATTACCCCATGGGAATTTAAAGCTGCGCACGGCAAACCTGTTTCAACTCCTTATGAGTAAGCCTAGTGAATTCATTTATCATTGTAAAACTTATTAGTGTTGTTGACATCATTGTATTGTGGATGGACTTGTATTTTGGGGTTTTGTCTTGCTCTTTCTTGCATTTACAGTATGATGACTTGTTTGTTGTTTCCATTTTTATTCTTTACATGCAGCTACCTTATTGGCTGTGACAATGAGCTTGCAAAATTGCATAGTAGCCATCCTGAGGCTTGCGATAAGGTTGGTGGTGTAATCATCATGCATATAGATGATTTGCGGAAATTTGCTTTACTCTGGCTGCATAAAACCGAGGAAGTTCGGGCCGATAGAGCTCATTATGCCAGAAATATAACAGGAGATATATATGAATCTGGTTGGATTAGTGAGATGTATGGTTACTCATTCGGCGCAGCAGAGGTATTTTGTTTTAAAGTTTTCACAATTCATACTCAACATACCTGTTTATCTAAGCACAAGCATGGTAGACAGACACAAAAGCACAGACAAATTCAAAATGTTCTATTCAAGTTTTATATAATATATAGGCTTAAATACGTTTTTTATTCCTTGAAAATAATTGATCTTTGCGTTTGCTCCCTAATAAAGTTTTGCTTTGCGTTGAGTTCTTAATAAAACAACAATTTTATTTTTAGTCCTTGACACTTTTTTTAGTTCCTAATAAAATTAGCGAATTTTGTGTTTTCTCCCTCATAATTTTTTTTTCATTTGTTATTAGTCGGAACTAAATCAAAATTCGCTAATTTATTAAGAATTAAAACAAAATATCAAGGACCAAAAACAAAATTGTTGTTTTATTAGGGACGCAACGCAAAACAAAAATTTATTAGGGAACAAACACAAAAATTGGGTATTTATTAAGGATAAAAAACATATTTAAGCATAATATATAATATGCATATGGCTTCCTTTCTGCAGTTTTCATACTTCATGAGTGTTCACATGATTATAGGCTGCAATACATAACTATGGATTGAAATGACCGACCATCCAATTTCATGCCCTCATCATGATGTGCATTTATCATTTACCTGTTCAGTTGCATTCTATATTGTTATACTACAAAAATAATTATTTTACATCCTCCTTAAATTATGAACTAGCTTCACTGTTATAACCTGAAATGTTGTTGCAGATGAAATTGAGGCATACTATAAACAGAGAGATTATGATATACCCAGGATATGTTCCTGAACCAGGCATCAAATATAGAGTTTTCCACTATGGATTGGAATTCCATGTTGGGAATTGGAGTTTTGACAAGGCAGAGTGGCGAGAGATTGACATGGTCAACAGATGTTGGGCCAAGTTTCCAGAACCACCAGACTCCTCAACACTTGATCACAATGATGAGGAGAATTTTCAGCGAAACCTTCTCAGTATAGAATGCGTGAAGACACTAAATGAAGCATTGCATCTGCATCATGAAAAAAGAAACTGCCCCAAAGATGGTTCCGTACTCAAATCAAAAGAGGACGCCACAGAGGAAAGCATAACTTCTTGGAAAATCAGCAATTTCAGTGAAAATTTTGACTCAAAGGGAAATCATAAGTCAGCAAATGATTCTGAGGAAATGGCTAGTGTTCTTAAAGATGGGACAGGGATACCTAGTTCCTTCATGGTGCTGTTTTTATGTGCATTTTCTGTATTTGGTTTCTTGGTCATCATTTTTTTGGTGCATTCTGGTCATAAAAGAAAAGGGATGAAAATGAAACACCATAGAACCAGGAGAAGAAACTTGTAAGAAGGATAGATAGGGGAGGCATGACTTCGCAGCTGTGGCTGAAAGTGCCTCTTTAAACATTCTTCTCTTATTCTGATAGTGTAAAATCTGCAGGTAAAGAATTTTAGACTACCCTGCAGTGAAGTGATCATAAATTGAAGGGCACAAGTTATGCTACTTGAGAGATTATGACACCATTCTCATAGAGCATGATAATATGAACGTTCAAGAAACTCACTTGAACAGGTTTGAAAGTGCTTGTACTATTTTGTACCCAGGAATCATAAAATGGTTGGAAACATAGAACGAGACTCAATCCTGCACCTTCAATGTTCAAACAGGTTGGTGTTAAACTGGGATTGTCCTGCTGAATAGGGGCGTAAATTACTTAATGATTCACACGTTTTTTATTTGTCACAGCAAAGGCATTCAGTGAGCTGTGTCATATTCTTAAATTATTGTAATATTTTATCCCTCTCAATATTTGTAAAGGATTTGTAATAAAATGGTGTTATATGTCAGCATTGGCAACTGACTATTCTAGAAATATTATTACAACACTGCCAAAAAGGATATATTATTACAACTGTGTAGCAAATGCCTTGGGTACAAGCCTTGATGCTAGTGGCAGACCTAGGTTATGGTCAGCGGCACTTGCACATCCTCAATTTAAAAAAACAATTTTATTAATGTTATTTTTAAAAATAATAATAATATCAAGGCCAATTTATGGTATCTATGGGAGATTTTAATTTGATTTTGCATTTGGAGGACAAGCAAGGAAGATGTCCTAGGGATTTTATCTATAATGCAAGGGAACAATTATTCCACTACTAGATTTGTTATTGACACTACCAACTACTGTGAAATTTCTCATTTGTCCACTCACTAAATCTCTACACTCCCTTCCTTTCTTCTCAGACCCAAAACCCTCACCCTCACCCCATACTAGATCTAGAACCCTCATGTTGCCATCCTCCCTTGCCTGTCCCAGTTCTTTCTCTTTCCCTTCCGGTCTTGCCACCTCTCTATCCCGTTGTCATCAATCTGTGCCACACATCCCTTTTTCCCCTTCACCTTCCCTGCACCCCTCCCTCCTTTGATCCAGCCTCCAACGCTTCTTCCTCTAGGTGTCGCTCCCACCCTCTTCTTCTTTCTTTTTCTCACATATTCTTCCTCTTTGTTCCCTCACACAACTCCACCCACCAAGATCCAAGACCCATGTCTTCCGCGTCGCACACCCACCATCGATCAACCACGTCCTTTGCACCTTCCTATTCCCTCACTCATTTTTGTTCGCAAACAGATATGGGCAAGGGTGTGAATATGGGGTTGGGATCTCGAATTTGGTTGTTGTTGAATATGTGTGTTTGGGATGGTGATCCAACGAGATTGGGATGGTGGGTTTGGATGGAGGTGAATTTGTGTTGATGCTCAACTAGCACTAGAAATATGTTTTTGTTGTTGTACAGTGTACAATTGTATCGTATTTTCATTGTACAATATACAATGGAATTAACGCAATGAAAATATGATTTCATTGTACACTATACAATGGAATTGTATTTCCCTTGCTTTGTTTTTTTTACCCCCTAAATAATAATGGAAATACGATTATGTTGTACACTTGTACAAACAAAAACATATTTTTGTTTTTATTTGTTTTCCACCCCCAAATAAGCAACGGAAGAACGATTCCATTGTATTTTCGTCCAAGGGGTAATTTTAGAATACAACTAAAAGGCACCTCACATGGGTAGTGCCAATAGCAACTACCTAATGCAAAATTTTATTTATGTTGTTGATGAGTGCCATTTGAAGGACTTAGGCTTTAATGGTGCTAGGTTTACATCGTCAAATAAAATAGTGAAGCCCAACACTATTTTTTGAAAGGCTAGATAGGGCTTTGGCTAATGATGCTTGGAGTAACTTTTGGCAAGAATTTGAGGTGTCTTTAAAGACTAGATATAGTTCAAACCAGAATCCCATTATTGTGGAGTTTAAGACTCATAAGAAGAGACCAAGGAGGAAGCATTATTGATATAAGTTTGAACAAAGATGATTTGAGGAGGATGGGTGATGGGATTGTAATTGCGTCATGGGCATCAAGGGATAATTTGATGTCAAATTTGCAGCGTACTAGTATGTCTTTGGAGACACTCCAAAAATCACCTTTCGCAGAGGAGAATTTATCTATGGAGTTGAAGGTGAAGTCTTTTGATACACTCTTAAGTCAAGAGGAACTATATTGGGGACAAAGATCTAGGGAGAGTTGGTTGAAAAAGGTTGATCAGAATACAAAGTTTTTCATAGAAAGGCGTCCCAAAGGAACATGTGGAATACTATAAATGTTTAATGCTAATGATGGAGTGGTGCATTAAGATGAGAATTAGATAATAAGAATTCTTACTAATTTCTATACTAAAATGTTTGTTATCTCTAACCCTTCAGGAATTGAGGAGGTGGATGAACAAGTTGAGGAGATGAGTGATATCTTGAGTGAGCCTTTCACTAAGGAGGAGGATTTTGGTGCACTTGATGTGAATTAGTCGGTCACTAGAAGAGGGGAGGGGGTTGAATAGTGACCATCTCTATAAGCTTCTCTGCTTGAGAATCAAAAGACTAGTTGGAGTAACTCTTTTCCTTACAAGTACTTGGATATAATGATGTGTATAATGATAGATCACTAAGTAAACTTGTTGGCTACGACTTCAAAACCTACTCACAAGTGATACAAAATTGGTTAACCACTGATTCTGGTTCATACATGGGGTTACACTAAGTAGGGTTGCTTCCTAATGATATATAGTTTTATAAAAACTCCTTGATCAAAGATAAAGTTTAAGTTACAAAACAAGCTTTTGTAAAAATGGATTTTAAGTGCATAGAAACAATAATAAGGAACAATAAGAAAGGAAACAATACACCAAGGATTATATTCATTCACCCAACCTAGGCTACGTCCAGTCCCTACAATTATAGGCTTTCCACTAAGACCAAACATCATACGGTATTCTTTATTTCCTAAACCTCCACAGACTCCTACAATTAGATATTCTTTCTTTCCTGAAGCCTCCCAAGCTCCTACAATTGATTTTTTTTTTCTTTTTTGAAGTCTTTCCAGGCTCTTACAACCAATATTCTCTAAGTTCTATAGGCTCACTCAAGTATTATTTCAACAAGCATCTCCAGAATTAACATTAAGTTGCACTTGCTATTAACATCCACCCACCTACCTGTTACGTTCCCTAGGCCCCAAGAAGCCAAAATCACTTGACTGCCTTTCCTAGTTCTATTTAGCAACACCTTTGATGGACACACACAACCACCTTCTGTGTTCCCAAAACTTTAGAAGTAGTAGTCACTAGAGTGTTTTGGGCTAAGGAAGTTCCTATAGAATGGGGTTTGCCATCTTTCTTGCACTTAGCTCATTCATACTTGATCAATTTATCGACTTGATCAAGGAGCTAGCCGTTTTTAGACATTGGAGGTTGAATTCAAATGTTGCATGATTTGTCTATGTTCATGTAGGAAGTTGTTTTGCTTAGTTCAACCTCAACCATGCAACTTGTAGAGTTGTCTTCTTCATCTCTTTGTTTGCTCCACTGTCACCAGTTCTTCACCTTATATGCGTTGAGAAAGATCTGTTGGTGCTAGCTATGATCTTGGTGGCTTTCACCTAAATTCAAAATTTGAATCATGGGAAGTTTTCTGGAGATTATTTCTACAAGTCTTCTAGAGAAGAGTTGTTTACTACTTTTTGCAATCTCTCTTTTACTATTGGTTGCTATTTTTTTTTTGTATGAGGACAACTATCTTCTTTGAGTTCCTATGACTTGGACTATGTCAAGGATATAAAAGAAACAACAATATAAGATAAGTGTTGTCCAAGCACTGATGCATTTTTTTACTGGTGTGTGCTTTGGGATTGCGAAACATGTATGTCTTCTCGTTCCACTTTTAATGCAACTTTTGAGATATCGTTGGAGCTGATGTATCTAGAATGGTCTTACAAATTCTCAACGAAGGATGAGACCCTTTTGATATAATAAGATATTGATTGCATTGATCCCAAAGGTGAAGAACCTAGCCCATGCAAGTGAATTGAGACCAATTAGCCTATGCAATGTAGTTTTTAAACTAGTGACAAAGACTATAGACTGAAGATTATTCTTCTTAGCATTGTGGGAGAGACCTAAAGTTCCTTTGTGCCAAATAGCTTGATCACTGATAACGCTCTTGTAGTGTTTGAGTGTTTTCATTGCATGAAGAAGCAAATTAAAGGGAGAAGATGAGTCATGGGAATGAAATTGGATATGTCCAAAGCTTACGACAACATGGAGTGAGAGTTTCTTGATAAGGTATTAACTTATGTGGGTTTCCTACACCATTGGGTTGATTTGATCACGAGATGTGTTTATACTACTACTTTCTCAGCTTTGGTTAATAGACATGCTCATAGTGAATTCAAACCTCATAGGGGACCGAGTCAAGGTGAACCTATATTCCCTTACCTTTTTATCCTTTGTGTCGATGATAGTATCTTATTGTCTAGAGCAATTCCTGAAGAGACAACAATCATTAGAAGCATTCTCCAACAATATAAGATGGCCTCCGACTAACAAGTTAACTTGTCATAATTGTCTTGTAGCCAAAATGTCTCTAGTACCATATTTGATGTGTTTATTATGCTTTTAGGAGTAAAGACATGGACATTTCCTGAGAAATATTATTGGGATTAGTAACTATGGTGGGTATGTCAAAATATCAAATTTTATTTTTGTTCAAGATAGAATTCGGAAGAAAATGGAGGGTTGGAAGGAAAAGGCCTTGTCCAAAGCAAGGAGGGAGGTGTTTATCAAGTCAATAAGTTCAGTCAATATCAACTATTTTATGAGTTGTTTTGAGCTACCAACTTATTTGTGTCATGAGATTGATAGATTCATTGCTGGATTTATTTTTTGGGAGGTGATGTTGAGGGAAAAAAGATTCATTGGTTGAGTTGGAAGAAATTACAAAAAAAAAAAAAAAATTCAACTTGGCTTTTTTAGCTAGACAATTGGACTTGGTCGGGCATCCCAATTGTTATTGTCTACTTCAACTCTCAGGAAGATCATGCTGCTAAGAGGTACTGAATCCTAGCTATATTGTAGCTATCATCGACTTTCTCTTGAGATATGCATGGTTGGAATATATGCAGCACATCAAAACTATAAAATATATATGACTAGTGAGTAAATTTACACTTTTCAATAAAATCATTCTTGATCAAAGCACATGTATGTACAACTTTTATGTTGGATACAAGAAAACTTGGTTTAAATATAAATCAAAGTTTAAGTTTCCTTTATCTTTATGGATGAAAAACATCACAACACTTTGGATGCTAGTTTTCATAAAGCTTTGGAAGCAGACATTTACTAGCACGTTGGGCATTGTATTTATTTTATAAACCATTAGATTGAATCCAATTTTGTCACATTGAACACATGTTCAATTAAAACCATTTTTGCATCTAAGATAAGAAATACAATACCTTCACCCAGTTTAGATGCATGTAATCCTGTAATACTCAACGAATCTCATTAGTCCATCAAACGTTAATATATTTATTATCATAAAAAAATGAGATTTTAGGGGTTAGACATCATTCATGTCTTTGATTTTAACAAATCACTCACTCTTGACATTTATCTTTGCATATGAATTGAAGAACATTGTCAAATTTAATTTCAACTAAAAATTCCATTTCCCTCTACTCAATTTTTGTTCTTACAATGACTTGATTTAATGTTGATTAGTTAAATTTCACAATTATTCTTCATTTTTTATTTGATTTTTTAATGGTGATATAATTTCATCAATTAAAAATGGTTTTCTTCAAGCATAATTGATTACTCATAAATTGTTTGATTAAATGTCAAATTTAAGTATGTTATTTTCATTTGAGTTCATCCCCTTATCATATTCTATTATTGTTCCTCTTCAAGTTTCTAACTAAGTTGCAATTGGTATTCTTCATTAAAATTATGTGTTCTTTGATGTGTAAGTCATTCTATAATTACATTTTTGATAGTTGGTAATTGAACAATCTGTTGATTCAAGTTTAATCTTTGTCCCTAAAGTATGAGAAGTTGTTATGCATTTGCCTAGCTAATCCTTTTGTTATGGATCTATTATAGTATCTTATTGTGTGCATGCCCATGTCAAATCAAATTAAGTTAAGCCAGTATTGAAAAGGTATTGTCCTTTCTTTTGAGCATTGCTTACCTTGTTTCTAATACTTATATGAAAATGATTTGTGCAAAGAATACATAGATTGTGTTTTGTCGTCCCTTAAAAACACACTTAAAATTGTAATGATAAGATATTTTCAAAAAGGCACGGGAACATAAGACAAAAATTAAGATTGATTTCTTGCAAAACAATTATAATTTGGTCCATCCAAAACAAATGAATCTAATAATTAATCAAGTAAATTGCCTTGTTTGTAGGTAAAGAGATTATTCCATACATTGGACCAAGACCATTCGAGTGAATCCAATCATTAGATGTTAGTTTTCATAAAGCTTTTGGAAGCAATACATTTACTATCACATTGGGTGTTGTATTTGTTTTAGAAACCATTCAACTGAATCCAATTTTTGTCACATTGGGCGCATGTTCAATTAAAATCATTTTTGCATCTAAGATAAGAAATATAATACCATAAACTAATTTGGATGCATGTAATCCTTTAATACTTCATAAATCTCATTAGTCCATCAAACGTTAATATCTTTGTTATCATTAAAATTATGAGACTTTGAGGGTTAGACATCATCCATTTCTTTGGTTTCAAAAACTCACTCATTCTTAACATTTCTCTTTGCATTTGAATTGAATAACATTGTCAAACTTAATTCAACCTAAAATTTCCCTACTTAATTTTTGTTCTTACATTAACTTGATATAATATTGATCAGTTAACCTTCACAGTTATTTTTCAATTTTTTTTAATTTCACTAGTTCAATTAGTTTTCTTCAAGCATAGTTAATTGCACATAAATTGTTTAATTAAATGTCAAATTAAAGTATGTTATTTTCATTTGAATTCATCCCCTTACCATCTTTATTATTGTTTCTCTTCAAGTCTCTAATTAAGTTGCTATTGATATTCCTTATTGGAATTGTGTGCTCCTTGATTTGTAAGTAATTCTATAATTACAATTTTGATAGTTGGTAATAGAACAACCTATTGATTTAACTTTAATTTTTATCCCTAAAATTTGAGAAGTTGTTACACACTTGCCTTATCCTTTTGTTATGGATCTATTATAACATCTAAATAAAATAACATATATGACAATTGAACAGGGGAAGAGGGGAGGTTGAATAATGTTAGATAAATATGAAAATCGTTTTGCAAAGAATATTGTTTTCACAAATAGTTATGTCAAAAGTCAAGTTTCAAATGTATTTTTCAGTGGCAGAAAAACAACTTTGTAAAGAATAGTTTAGACTATTGTCCAATACTGTAAAAAAATATTTTCACAATTTTTCAATGCAAGCTTTGTGTTTGATTGTGTAAAAATATGCACAAGAGAATACAAGTTAAATAGATTGAAGAGCGAAGTAAAACCACTTAAGTTTTATATTGGTTAACTCAATCTAAGTTACGTCCAATTCTCCTTTACAATTTTGTGAAAGGTTCTACTAATCAAAACTTGATTACAAACAAGTATTTTGTCGCTTCACTCCTGGCTACAATATATTCTCTAGCCCACTTCTAGTACACCCTTAGATTCCCCCTGAATCTAGGAACCCCAAGTATTTTTTCACACTAAGTCACTCTTAGCTTTAATAAACAACAAAGGTTTTCTATGAATACACAGATTCAAAACACTCAAAACGTGGATAAAGACTTAAGCGCAAATACAATCAAATAACTTTGCTATGCAAAGGAAAACAAATATAAGCACAGTTTTTATTGTCCAATGACTTAACAAAATTTCATCACTTCAATTCCTCTTGCTAGTATTTCTCTTCGTTTTTGTGTATTTGATAGCAATGCTTGAGTTGCCTTTTATATATTTCATTGAAGAGATTCATTACAAGATTAAAGTCTTTCTTGATATGACCATTGTCTCAAAGATGGAGGCTTGTGTAACGTTTCACTTGCTTGAAGTGAAAGAAGGAATAAAAATACAGACAACCGCATGGGCTCCTCTTTGTAGTGATAACAACTTTAAGGAATATTTTCTTCTGATCTCTTCTATTATGTCCTTACATACTTGAAATTCAAATGTTAACATTTCCAATAAGGGAGACAAAATGAATTTTAAAAAAGAAAAAATGGGTGTGAACACTTTCCGTTTTAGCTAACATGAATCCAGTACATGGTTGCACATCACTTATACTCAATATAAAATGGTGTGTGTAAGTGAATAAGTCCTTTGGACGCGTATAGAAAGACACAATGTATATTAGTTTTCACAAACAATTGAATGCTTGTTTATAACATGTTGGATGCTAAATATAACTTTTTTTTAAAAGAAGTTCCAATTATGAATGGACAATAGCTAATAAGAGCATTATGATAGATTATTATTACCACGTGTGCTTATATGTAGTAAGTCATGTTCCACTTAAGAATAAATCATTAGTCCATCAATAATTTATATCTTTGTAATCATCAAAATATTGGGTATGGACGGATAATCCAATTATGATATATTAGACCGTCCAAACCTAACACTTAATGTGCTCATGCCCTTGCTAAATCAAATTAAGCTAAGCCAACATTAAAAGCCTATTGATATTTTAATTTGATTTCTTTTTTGTGTTCTTGGAGAAGAGTATTTGTAAAAAAAAATTCCATTGTTTAAATAGTTAGGGAACAAAAAGATTTTGTTTTGTTTATTATGGGAGAACAAGTGCTTTGAGAATTTTCTTTTGCTTATTTTCTATGTTATAGGTTTTGAAATCCGCATATGAAGTAGACAATTTGTTTGGCTATAAGCATATTGAATCTTACAAGTGAAATTTCACCACTAAAATATCTTCTTCTTGAAAGCTTCAATCTTGTATTTATAAGCTTCCATAGATATGATCATTGTTGGGAAAAGAGCCTTCTAATTTTCGCATTCAGACACAAAGGCCTTTCGGTCTATGTGTTAGGATGTGGTGGAGAGAGAAAGACAAAATTTATTGTCCTTTCTTCTAAGCAGTGTTCACCTTGTCTCTAATACCTGTACGAAAATGATTTGTGCAGAGAATATGTCAATTGTGCTTTGTCCTGCCTTAAAAATATACTTTTAAAATTAAAATGATAAGATATTTTCAATAAGGTGATGGAACACGAGACAAATTTAAGATTGATTTCTTGTAAACAATTATAATTTGGTTCATGCAAAACAAAGGAATCTAATAATTAATCAAGTAAATTGTCTTGCCTGCAGGTAAAAAGATTGTTACATACGTGGGACCAAGACCACCCATTGGAATACACCGCTACATCTTTGTGATGTTTCAATAGAAAGTACCCTTGGGTCTTGTGGAGCAGCCACCAACTCGTGCAAGCTTCAACAATCGTTATTTTGCTAGAGATTGGACTTGGGTCTCCCAGTAGCCACTGTCTACTTTAACTCTCAGAAAGAGATTGCTACTAAGAGGTGTTGAATCCTAGCTATGCCAAAGCTATCACTGACTATCTCCTGCGATGTGCATGGTTGGAATATATGGAAGAGATTAGACTTATATGACTAATGATTAAATACAGACTTCCCAATAGAATCTTTCTTGACCAAAGCACATGTGTAAAAATTTTATGTTGGACGTAATAAACTTGGTCTAAGTAAATCAAAGTTAAAGTTTCCTATATCATCATGGATGAAAAACAACACAACACTTTGGATGCTAGTTTGCATAAAGCTTTTGGAAGCAGTACACACACACACACACACATACATACATACATCCATATATATACACTAGTGTGTTGGGCATTGTATTTGTTTTAGAAACCATTGGACCAAATCCAATTTTGTCACATTGGGTGCTTGTTCAATTAAAATCATTTTGCATAAGATAAAAAATATAATACCATCAACTAATTTGGATGCTTGTAATCCTTTAATACTCCATAAATCTCATTAGTCCATCAAATGTTAATATCTTTGTCATCATCAAAATAATGAGATTTTGAAGGTTAGACATCATCCATGCCTTTGGTTTTACAACTCACTCATTCTCGACATTTCTTTTTGCATGTGAATTAAATAACATTGTCAAATTTAATTTCAACTAAAATTTTTGTTGGTGTTCAAATATGAGTTAAAATCTCACATCGTGTAGGAATGAAAAGGTTAAACACCACATAAGTGAAAGCAAAACTCATAAACTTGAGCCTTAAGGTTTTGGGTTAAAGTATGATGTCAAATTCACTTATGTGGTTGCTCATAACTCATTGGTATAAATCTTCCCGATTTACCCCCTCGGTTGCACAACAAATTTCATTTTATTTTTATAGTGACATGATATAATGTTGATTGGTTAACCTTCACAAGTGTTCTTTAGTTTTTTTTTATTTGTTTATTTTAAATTTCTTTAGTTCAATTAGCTTTCTTCAAACATATTTGATTGCTCATAAATTTTACAATTAATTGTCAAATTTAAGTATCTTAGTTTCATTTGAGTTCATCCCCTTACCATGTTCATTATTGTCTCTATGCAAATCTCTAATTAAGTTGCAATTGATATTCTTCATTAGAATTATGAGCCCCTTAACGTGTAAGTTATTCTATAATTACATTTTTTATAGTTGATAATAGAACAATCAACTTTAATCTTTGTCCCAAAAGTATGAGAAGTTGTTATGCACTTTCCTAGCTAATCCTTTTGTTATAGATCTATTATAGCATCTTAATGTGCGCATGCCTATGCCAAATCAAACTACAAAGCCTATTTGTATTTTAATTTTATTTTTCGCTTGCTTTCCTAGAGACAAGTATTTGTAATTCTTTTTTCCTTTGTTTATTATGGTGAACAAGTGCTTTTGAGGAAACAAATGGGTTTTTTTCTTTCTTTCTATGGTAATAGCTTTAAATCCCCAAAAGAAGTAGACAATTTGTTTAGAGAGTTGTTGTTCGATTGTAGAAATGCAAACACATGGGATGACTAGTGCGATACTTTTTTCTAGTAAACAACAAAGGGAAAGAAAGAAAGCGAGAAAAAAAAACAATTTTTGTCTGATTAGGAAAGAAAATCGGAGTTGGTTAACCCATATATAATTTCATGTCAACAATTATACATTCCAAAAAGTATTTGAATAGGATAAACCAATAATTTTAATTGGTTACCAAGTCACAAAGCTTGTAAGATTTAGTATACTTATAACCAAATAAAGTTATTAGCTAATGCTTCTTGAAATGTACTCAATAAAAATATGGAACCTAAAGTGTTTGTGATGCATTCCTACTCATTTGAAGTACAACTCTCTAAATAAATTGTGTACTTCTTTTGGAGATTTTAAAGTCATTACCATAGAAAATAACCCAAATTTCCCCCAAAGCACTTGTTTCCCACAATAAAGAAAACATCTTTTTATTCCATAATAATTTAAACAATGAAATAAAAAATTCGCAAATGTTTGTCTCCAATAAAGCAAGGGAGAAAACCAATTGAAATATCAATATGCTTTGTATGTTGACTTAGCTTAATATGATTTGGTATGGGCTTGAGCACATTAAGATGCTATAATAGACCCATCACAAAAGGTTAGGCAAGTGCATAACAACTTCTCAAATTTTAGTGACAAAGATTAAAATTGAATAAATAGATTGTTCTATTGCAAGTTATCAAATATATAATTTTAGAATGACTTGCATGTTAAGGAGCATAAAATTCTAATGAAGAATATATATATATATATATATATATATATATATATATATAACAACTTAATTAGAGACTTTGGCTGCAACAATAATGAACATGTAAGGGGATGAACTAAAAAAAATACTTAAATTTGACATTTAATCAAACAATTTATGAGCAAACAACAAAGCTTGAAGAAAATTAATCGAGTTGATGAAATCAAATTGTCATTAAACAAAACAAATAAAAAATAATTGTGAAAGTTACTTAATCAACATAAATTCAAGTCACTGAAAGAACAACATACAAATCGAATAAAGAGAAATGGAATTTTTAGTTGAAATTAAACTTGGCATCATTATTCAATTCATATACAAAAAGAATGCAAAGAATGAATCTTTATTTACCTCTTCCAAAGATCAAATTGAGATTTAGCAGTGATGGAACACTATTGATTGTTGTCCCTTTTCCATTTGAGTGATTCCATTGTCAGAGGTAACCAAAATCGGGGAAGGCACAGGCTCAACAACACCAAGCATGATTTAGAGGCAATTGAGACCCTAGTGCTTGTAGTTAGTGATTGTGTCACATGCCTCACTTTGTGTCGATGTGATTAAAACATCAATATCGTAAGGGTTTTTCGCTTTGGTCTTGCTTGTCATTGCCTTGGCACTAATTAGAAGAGAAGGGAGATGCAAAGGGTTAGAGGGATGTTGTCATAGATCTAAGGAAGAGGGATTTGACGTCACATATGTTGGCTTGACAAGTTTGTAAAAAATTAAGTTATGTTGTAAAATATAAATTTGGTAACATTTATTTCAATAAATGTGCTGAAATTTTTATTTTATAAACAATAGTAAAAATTTTAATAGAGCTACCAATTATTTAATGTTACAAAATGTTTAATATGTAAGTGGTGAATGTACTAAAAAAAATTGAAAACCTTATTTAAGGGGTTAAAAGTGCTTATGAAATTTTAAATATTTACAAAATAATCCCTAGCAAAATAATAAAGAATTTCAATTTGGTTGTTGAACAACTTGGTTAATCATCTTTAGTAGAATTTTTTCTCTTAACAATATTTTTTCCATCCACTAAGTTCAAACCTGAAACTCTACTTAAGGGATTTGAGTTTAGTGTCACTCATATCAATGACATGTTGATTTTATACATAGAACTATTTATAACATTTTGCACAATTTTTTTCACCAAGCCTTCTTGATTGTTTTTTCAATAAATTAAACATTTGCGTGTAGTGATTTTCTGCATGTGTATTATATAATTACATGGCATGATCAATAGTATTTAAAAACTTACTACAATATAATTTATTTATTTAATTATATGATTGGTTGATTATTTATTATCTATTTTTAACTTTTTTTCTTACTCTTTTTTTTTTTTTGTTTTAAATGTGTT
>PYAF01004221.1:335861-358320 GCA_007407185.1 Glycine tomentella
TATGAGAGATGCATTAAAAATGGCTAAATTAGACATTTGAGTGTCTCAATATATATTATAATATATACAACAAGATTTAAAAGTCATAAGATACAACACAAGTTTTATTACTATAGATTTATAACATATTAGTGTAATACCCCATGTCTTGTACAAGTGATGAGTTAATAATTTATGATTTTTTATATTATTGTATTTTTATAATATAATTATCAATTATTTTTTTAAAATTTATATATATTAATATGTATGTAAAGGAATATATAAGATAATTTATGAATATATATATATATATATATATATATATATATTCAAATACATTATAAGTGTCTTATTATTTAGTAAAAAAAGTGTTTTTATTGAATTTTTTCCTTTAAAAAATGAATACGAGATTGTGCATAGGAATGCCAATGGGCAAAACAGGCACATGTAGTAGTCACCTTTTATGTCTCATTAGATAAATACTTGTTACTTGCTAGTTAGATGAGCGATATCTGTTAAGCATATACTTATGAATTTTTTTAATATCCATGGATATCCACAAGTACCCATGAGTATTTTTGTAAAAATATGGTTTAAAAATATTTTAACAAACTTTTTCATTTATTTTTAATATTTTCTTGAAAAAATAATTTTAATTGTTACAACTAAAGTTATTCAAATATTCTACAATCCACTGAATTAAAAATGCCCATGAATAATTCTAAATAAATAAATTTAGTGAATTTCAAACAAAATTATCAAAACATTACTCTCTAAAATATAAACTCAAATTAAAATACACTAAAATATAAGTCTAAATCAAATTATACTCCAAAAAGTACTAATAAAAAGTATTTATAAAGAACATTTATGTATTTAAGCTTGGTGAAAAAAATAAAAAATATTTAGTATCTATTGCTAATTTTATCTCTGAATATATGTGGGTATGAATTTTTTTATCATTCCTAGTTGTACATATTATTTTTAACTAAATATGAAATAATTTATTATATATTTATTTTTCATAATATTTTTAATTAAATTATCAAATATATTTTCAAATTTTTTAATTAAATATTGAGCATATATAATAATATTAACAAATATTATATATTAAATTGATAATTATATTACTTGATATATATTTTAATTTATTCCAATAATTTTTTTAAAATATTATGACAATTCAGAATTTAAAAAACATATTTAATTAGAATAAATATTGATAATATATTTCTATCAAATTTTTTATGGATAATTTTTTTGAAATAAATATGAGAGGAAATGAATATAAAATTATCACATGTCATCATCTCATTTAATATATATATATATATATATATATATGATTACATTAAGTATGAATTTAACGTAAAATATTAATCCTAAATCGAGAGGGGAAAAATCAATATTTTAAAGTGAACGTAAATCATTGTATATAGAGATCATAAAGAAAATAATATTCTCATTTAATTTGATATGAAAGTATTCAAATAAATAACTACTGGAATTTTCATAAAATATCTGACACAATGTAAATCTCCCATTGCTGTTTACATTCTTGTTCCTAGTATCGTCTTTATTAGCTTCAATCATGCAGAAGAACAAGCTTCCTTGATTGAGCTTAACGTAAATAAAGATTCTTCAAATTCAAACTAACCAACAACAGAAATGGATATTGTTGGTCTTTTAACAATGTGGGCCACACCAAGATGAAAAAGATTTGAGGACCCTCCTCCCAACATGATTGGCGGACCCCACTTTTTTGGAACTAAAATAGATTGCACCATGATATATTCATACTCCTTTCGAATCAGTTGCAAGACTTTAAAACTGTCTACTTTTGCGCATCACATGGACTTGCTCAGCTTTTTATTTGAAAATTCAAATTTGAAACGGGTTCAAATGATTGCAAAACGGCCACATAAAATTAAATCCAACGATGCTACCAAGGAGGATAACATCACATCACATTATAATACAATTATAGCAAAATTTGGATCTTTTGAGGTTTGAATGTATGTAGCAGAGAAATTAAACATGGGAGACTCATCAGCTTGTCTCATGCAACAACAACCATTCTGTTATGCCTCTGGCTTTCCCAAAGAAGCCAACAAGGTCAGTGATCATTTAACAGTCGATTCTGTACCCAAGATTTTGTACTGTTCTTGTATTCTTGAATTCTGTGAACTGCCATCAGATATTTCCCTTGTTTTCGTTCATCTTTTCCTTTAGTTTTCGGAAAATGGGAACAAAAGCACAAACTGAAATTTCAGTTGTTCAATTTTGCCCAATTTTTTTCCTAATGGTTACCTTAGTTTTTCTCAAAATATATACATTTTAATGAATTGGGTTTCAATAAACCATATCACAGTACCTTATAGAGGATGCAATTAGTAGTAATTAAGGTTTTAAAATGTGATAACGATTTTTTCGCGACCTTTTATCCCTCGAGAAATTACAGTGAAATAAAGTTGAATTAGCAACAATTATAGTTGTGATACAGTCCTAGAAATTCCAAAATCCTCATTGCAGCCAAAATCACTGTTTCACACCATTTTCTAAAATCTTGTTTTTTATTTTTTATTTTTAACTACAAATATTAGTTGTTAATTTTTATTAGCAAGAGACTCAAACCCACCACCAATCTCTCTCTCTCTCTCTCCTACTCTTATCACCAAGTCAATTTTATATCTTCAAACCTTAGTTTTCTAATATTCTATGATGCTATTGAGGTTCACCTTGAAAAGCCTTCTAAACTTGTGCATTTCAGAGCAACCCGAATAATGCACTTGGACAATCAGTCTCATTTGGGAGGTTCATGCCAGAGTCCCTGGCATGGGAGAAATGGTCAACTTTCTCTCACAACCGCTATGTTGAAGAGGCAGAGAGGTTTACACGGCCCGGTTCGGTTGCACAGAAGAAAGCTTTCTTTGAAGCTCACTACAAGAAACTTGCTGCTCAAAAGGCAGCTGCTTTGCTTGAACAAGCAAACAGTGCCTCACAGACACAGCAAGAACAAGAGGCAATAGTTGATAACACTCATAATTTGAACATGACTAGTCCAAAATCTAAACTAATTCTCCTTGAAGAAAATGCACAGGTTTTTAACTCTGAGCCAGATGCCACTACCTATAATTCAAATTCAAATACAGATGCTGCTTTACCTCAAAGTGACAAGTTAGGAGGAGCTCAACCACAGATAGATCACCAAGCTTTGGTAGTTAAGTTGCAAAATCAGCTTGAAAAAGTTGATAACTATAAGGAGCCAAGTGAAGAGGTTAGTGGAACACTATCAAAGGAGAAGACATTATTATATAGTTTGAGACCATGTGGTTCCCACCAATCTCTACGTGACACAAAATTATATTGTTTAATTTACAAAAAAGAGTTAATGTGTCACATGGAGATGGATAGGAAGTCAGGACCACATGATTTCTGAACTATATAATAAATTCTCCCAATAAACATTGAAACTCGAGGTTTATTTATTTTCAGTTAGTGGAATACTTCCAAAGGATGAGAAATTATTATATAGTTTATGACACCATGTGGTCGATCAATCTCTACATGACATTATATTATTTAGTTTATAGAAAAGAGTTAATAACGTGTCATATAGAGATTGTCATGAAGTCAGGACCACATCATCTCTGGACTATATAATAATTTCACCCAATAGAAACTGAAATCCGTTGATTTATTTCCAGGAATTATTTTTCCCTTTTTTGATACTATGACTACATAGTAATTGAACAAAAGTAGTAATTGAGGCAGGGTACAAACTTTGACCAGGATATTTTGCAATCAACGGGCAAGAAGAAACAAGCTGTTTCTTCATTCAAGTTGTTAAAAGTTATTGGTACCTCCAAGTTCAACTCTACACCAGTGAAATCAAAAACTCCTTGTCATTCTAGTAAAGATGATATTGCTACCCCAATGCGCAATAATCCTGCACTAACCTCTTCTAATAAAGAAGGATCAACTTCTAAGTTACCTCACATGTCACTTAATTTCACACTAGTTAGAGAAATCAATAAATTGACCGTATCATTGGTGAGGAAATTTGGAAGTACTGGAGTTGGTGCTAGTTCTTCCAAGGCTTCAAAGGATAGCTCGACTCTTATAAAGACCACAACTAAGGTATAGTCCAGCCTCAATGCCTATTTCATTATACACCCTCTTACGAAACCTTTAATTTTGTTATGATCTCCCATTTGCAGGCTTCTAAGAATGAGTCTCAAAAGCATTCTTCATTTACCCCATTAACAGAAGCGCAAAGGTAACAATTTTGAAAAATAGTTAGTCACGTGAGAAATTTTTTTCTTACATTTATTTTTCTAATTGATCAAATCCTGTCATCATCCATGTAAATATTGTAGAATCATAGGTCCAAAACACCTATTTTTTCATCATATGACCCCAAATGGCACGTGCTCTATTCAGAGTAAGTTTAATCTCTTGTTTAACAAGAATTAAAGTCAAGAATAACTAAGCAATATGTCTTGCAGCATTCATTTTTTGACCATGGTAATGAATTGAACATGTTTGCTGCTAGACTTTAATTTATGAAGAGAATGAATCATTATGTATCATTTTTTTGTATATGAGTTGTTATGTGTTAACTACAAAAACATTTCTCATCCTTGGGAAACTAGTACTAGTGAGTAAGTGGATGATTTATTGATTTTGCAAGTACCTTTAACAGCAATTACAGCAACAACCTGAAGAGGATTCTTAATTGTGGTTATTATTTCTAGACTAACTTATCCAATGCTTTACATGGATGCAGAAGTAAAAGGAAAATCCCCATTATATCCTCCCCATTTAGGTTGAGCACCGAAGGAAGAGCTTCAATTAGAAAGAAGGTAAAACCCCTTCTTTACTTTTCTCTTCAGATTCACTGATTATGCCTTGATACATTTATTTAATTTTTTATCTTTCTTTGTCTGTTGATCTTCATGAATTCAGAAACTTGAGAAAGTGTGCAATGCTAGTGAATCACAGAAAGTGCAGCTACATACAAAATTCAAGGTGGGTTGACATGTAAAACCAACAGATTTAACACCTAGCGTAAATTGTCATTGTGATTATTATATATAGGCTTAAATATGTTTGAGATATCTAATATATACTTGATTTTTGTTTTGAGTCTTTTATAATTTTTTTCGTTGTTCCAAGTCCCTCTTATATTAAAAGTTTTATTTCAAGTCCCTGTAGTAACTTAAATAATGACATGACAGTATCTCAACAATTATTCCAATATATATCAATCGTTGGAATGATGTCATGTCATTACTTAACCAACAACATAGATCTAGGACTAAACTTTTAATATATCAAAGATTTAGAACAACAAAATAATTTATGAGGGACTCAAACAAAAATCGGATATATATCAAGACCTAAAAATTATTTAAGCACTATATATATTGCATGGTTTCTTCAGCTTAATCAGAACATTGTATCCTCTTACACGCAGGAGAACGCAGAGACAACGATTAGAAAACTACGTCAGAGCTTTTGTTTCAAAGCAGGGTCATCACCTGATTTTTACCAGGATAGAGAAGCATCAAAAAAGGTATATTTTCCCATTTGTGTACAGATAATAGTATGCATGGATGCTACAAAATTAATGAAGTATCCGAATTGCAACCGTATAGGATACTAATGCGTGATTACATATCAAGAGAAATTGTTGTATGATTTGAGACTGGCACAAACATATGGTTTTCAATTTTTCATCAATCTACACATGATAGTCCTGGGTTCAATTCAAAGAAATATTGTACATAGGATGTTAAAATATAAAATATCTAGGTTTTACATGAGAAATTATCATATGGAAAGATTTATTATCATAATTTAACAAAAATGTCATATTTATGTATTGTATCATGTCGAATTTGCTACTTATTCTCCCTAGAATTGAAAAGTTAACATAAATTTGTTTAATTGTTGATTTCTTGCAGGATCGAGTGACACCTCCTGAGTCACCCAAAGAGGGAAGAAAATCCACTTTAAGTGTCGTAGAGAGTAAAAGTTCTTTACCTCGTAATAGACCTTTCCAGGGAAAGAATTGTGGCACCATGACTCTGCCTCGCACTTCAAATTCCTCTATGATTACTACTCATGAAAATACATCTCCAAATATTCAGCATGGAAATCAAAATGATAGAAATTACAAACAATTTTAGGGAGTACACTATTAATGTGTAATGTACTTCTACTTTTGTAGCCAAAGATCATAGTTAATATGTAAATATAGCTTCATGAAAATGAGGCTTCTGGTATGCGTGTTTTGGGTATATGGCTATATGATATGACCCTATGGCATGACTTCTATTACTATTTTTTTTTTCGTATTATTTTCTTTCACCTTCACTGTGTGTTTTTGTCCATTGTTGATGTTCCATCTATATCTATATTAAATATTTTCATACAAATATTATTCATCCAAGTAAAAATACTTCTATTTTTCTCCTCAAAATCAAATTATAATTCATTTAACTAATCCGACAAATTAATTTTTATATTTTATTTTAAACTTTTTCATATCCTCATGTTCCTTAAAAATATCAATACTGTTATGGAAACAAATGAAAGGTCTGAACCAGACAGACCCAGGATCTATTGACTGGGGGAACCAGGTTTAAAAATTAAAAATAATACAATAAATATACTAACTAACATAGATATTTATATAAAGCATTTATAATTATATATTTTTCAAAATAATCTAATATTATATAATAGAGAATATATTTACATAGAACTTAAACAATTTTTTTAAAAGATCCAAAATTACAAATGACAATTACCAATTTCACATGCCATTGAATCCTAATAAATTTATAATAAAATTTGGTATCTATGTTAAACATTTTTTTTACAAAAAATCTTATCATGTCCATAAAGTTTACTAAATTAGAATAAATTATGATACCCATTAAATTATCTTTTATTACAATAGTAACCAATAACATGAAAAAAAATTTGCTTTCAAATAACTGGAAAATAGAAGAAGAAAATTTATGTGTCATGACAAAGATTACAATTTGAAAAATAAACTACTACAAATCTTTGATGGAACTTAGTATATAATATGATTTCTTAAGGCTTACATTGCACATCAAAGGAGTCTAGTTTAATTAATTGAACACGTATTATAAATTTTTTATATCATGTTCAATTTATATGAATAAAAAATTACATTACACATATATTAAACTCATGCACCCAACACCCCAAGAGTACGATAAAATCTCACAGACAATAGCAAGAAAAACAAAAATAAGACAAGACAATAAAAAAACAAAGAGTATATAGAAAAATAATAATTGAAATATAACATATTTGTTGGTGTATTTCAAAATTTAACTTATCAATCCCTTATATGATGTTTGTAATTGTTTGACTCATTGTACAAGACATATATATGATAATCAAATATTTTACCTAGAAAAATATATAATTATTTCTACAAGGAATACTACAAAAGAATAGAATATTTTGTTAAAAAATAGAAAATAAATGAATAAATATTTTTTTATGTTGAACTTAAATAAAACTATTTACATAATTCAATCCCTAAAAAAATAATTACTTAATATTTAGCCTGCATAATGTTGGTCTGTCCCTGTTCGGAGCCTCTATGGGTGTCTCACAAGTAGGGACGAAGCTAGGCATTATCCATTTAGCCTGCAACAGGTGTGTCCCCCAAGAACTTATTATTTTATTTTAATATTTACATGTAGTAGTAGAATGTGTATCCTAAATCCATATCCCCCTCCCCACCCACCCCTCAAACATCTTTTGTTGGTTTTGTCCCTGCTATCTATGTTCAAATGCTTTGATCTTCATATTTCAAGCTGAAAAGAGGGGAAGTCACTTGAAGGATTTCTCGTTTAAGATTATGTTTGATAAAATTAGTTGGAAAGATAGTTGAAAATTAAAAAAATTAATTTATTAAATTATAAGTGTTTAGTAAAACTAATTATAAAAGTAGCTAAAAAGTATAAAGTGATAGAAAATAATAAAATTATAATTTATTTAAAATGATAATTAAGAAATTTGATAATTATATTATGGATAAAAAGGAGAAAAATATATTAAAAAAATAGAAGTTAGAAACTTGTATTTTAAAAAGCATTACTTAAAGTAATATTTCAAAAACGATAAAATTTCTAAAAGGATACTAAAAATTTGTTTACCAAATAATCAAACTTAGTTTTCAGCTAGTAAAAAAAGTTAAAAATTAGCTGAAATACTTATCAAATATAGTTTAAGTCTATATAAGTATAAGAAAAGATGCCTAGACATTAGACATGATTTTTATAGTCCTTTTTTGATAAAGTAGGTTGATATAATGTAATTTTTATGAAAAAGGTCTTTATCTTTCCGATGGGATAGTAAGGATTGTAGTTGAACTCATTAGGGTGTCATTTTTGGGCTTCTATTTTCTACACCATTCGTTTTTCTACTACACCATTTCATAACAGTGGAATTCTCAAAATATCATTTTGCTATTTTACGCATTTTACTTCATACAGATCCGCATAATTCATACGGATTGGCGAATCCGTAAGATTACAAAACAAAAATTTATAGATAAATTCGCATCTTTGATAAATTAAACTATCAATTATTAGATAAATTAAACTATAAATTAATTATTAGATCAAAATTAATTGTTTTTTAATGTAATTGGCCTATTAGCTTAGTTGGTTGGAGTATCGTGTTAATAACATGAAGGTCGCAGGTTCAAGACCTGTCTGGGCCATTATTTTAAATTATTTCGTAAAATATATTTTAACGTAAAAAAAGAAAAAAAAACCCTTACGGATTACCCAATCCATGATCCATAAAATATAAAAAAAAAACATACAGATTAGGCCCAATCTGTAAAAGAAAAAAAAAACTTACGGATTGACGAATTCGTAAGGTTACGGATTGGCCCAATCCGTAAGGTTACAGATTCGCCAATCCATAAAAAAAACTCATACGGATTCTAGATATCATAGATATATAGCTTTCTGTGGAAAGCCGTATTCGGTGAAAGTCGTATGTATGGCTTGGAGGGAGATCTTTCATATCTTTCGAGATCTACCCTACAATATGGGGCCAAAAAGCCAAAATAAATGATTTTAGCCCTTGTAAAAGTTATAAAAAAATGGGTTCCTCCTTTCATGCTCATGTCATGGCGAGGTACTGCAGAAGAAAAAAACCGCAAAATCTGATCCAATTTATCGTAATAGATTAGTTAACATGTTGGTTAACCGTATTCTGAAACACAGAAAAAAAAATCATTGGCTTATCAAATTATATGAATTATGTGGATCCGTATGAAGTAAAATGCATAAAATAGCGAAGGATATTTTGTAAATTCCACTATTAGGAAAATGGTGTAGCAGAAAAAGAATGGTGTAGGAAGCAGAAGCCTCGTTTTTGTTATTGAGTCATTTTGAGTTTTTTATACATTTGGAATTGGAGAATGAGGTTCAGATTTCATTGGGCCTTGGTTGGGCCCCATAAGTTAGTATCCCATGATGTGATGAGGTGTTGCCTTGTTAAGACATATCAAATTTAGGGTCTAAGTTAACTAGCTCTGAAAAAGCTGCCACTATAGTGCCTTCTCTTTGAGTATGGGGTAATTGTTGATTGAAGGATCATCCTCATAGCTTACTTTTTGATTTTTAACAATTTGCATGCCAAAACATGTTTTATGGGTCTGACATTATATTGTTTGTGTTAGAGTTAGACATGTGTAATTAGAACTAGATATATTAGTTTAGTTCTTGCTTAGCTTTATCATTTGTTGTGTTTTGATTGATTGTTTTTGAAATTTTAAAAGTTCATTGAACATTAAGTACTTGGTAATCAATTGCAATCTGAATATAACTGATTACATAAGGAAAAATTGATTTCAAGGACTTACTTCTATATTTGGACGAGAATATCGATTTAATTGATGATATGATTGATTCTCTATTTAGAGGAAGTTTTTGTGATACGAATTTACATTACTTCTCCATTTAGACTAACAATAATATTGTTATTTCGGGGTTGTTTGATAAATTACTCTTAAGAAAGAGTGATAGAGGAACTGGAATAATGAAATGTGGAACCTTTGATGAACTTAGTTCAACTCAAAGTAACCATTGAAATCATGGAATCAAATCCTAGTAATTTTTTAATTAAATAAGTTGGAAAATATAATAATAGTTGTTGTCGTTGGGAAGGGTAGAATAAACAGTAAAGAAGGTTTTGAAACTCAAGAAGAATATAATTAAAGCTCAAAATATTATTTAAAGGTATCTAAAGTGTGAAAATAATTTCTCATGAAAATTTAACTAATAATAGATTTAATAAATCAATTTAAGAAGATACAATTATGAAACAGTTTGTGAATAATTTAAAAAAATTTAAAAATTTATAAAATAATATTTAGCCTGAAAATATGTTTAGAGTGTTATTTTATAATTTTAAAAATTTTCTGGAAATTTTTGGATTTATCTAGAAATTCAATTATGAGTTTATGGGTAATTTACATAGCTCAATCAGGAATACTAAATGAACCCAAAAAATGGTAAGAAATTTCATGCAGCTATATTTTCGTTGTTATTACACAAAAATGAAGAATCATAAAACAATAAACTTTGAAAGTGCTACTTAAATTAAGTTTATAATATATTGGTTCAATTAAATACATGTGACAAAGTATCTAATTTTCCCCCTTCTTTCTTCTATAAAACCATGGCCACTATAGGAGAGGATATTTGTTTTTTTTGTCCTGAGTTTTTCATGGATATTGGGTCAAAGACTAATACTGTTGGTGGTACATTTCTGTATTGATTTTAAATTTTTTTACATACGATAAAAATCGAATATGAATGATATATCTCCTATTAAATAAATCATCCTAACACATATAAATGCGATGAGAACTTAAATCAATATGTAAATTTTTTGGATCATATAAAGAGAGTTTCTTAGATTTGTCCATAAACATTATAATGAGAGCTTTATCAACTTTAACCAAACAACTTTTGTAATATGTTTTGATAATGAATAAATATTGAGATGTTTCTGTACATAAAGGCAACAGTTATATCTCTTCTCTTATTTTTACTGAGTCTTATAGTAGTTTTTATCCCACTATAAGTGAAGTGATTTGTTTCTCCAAATAGGAACAAATTGAAAATTTGCAACCGACCAACAAAACTATAGAGACTAAATGATGTGTTTAACCATATTAATTAAAATGAAAGGTTACCATATGACATATATAGATATCCTAGCAGCTAGATGTCATATTCATTGATTTTAAATACAGGGAAAGAGTCATGTATATTTTAGACTCTTACTCTTCTGCCTCTTGCTTTTCCCATTTCCACTCACCACGGGTAATCTATTCGTCCCACCCTCTCTGACTTGTCGTTTCCATTTTTTGACTCCGGGAAAAACCGTTCCACATACATCAAATTTTCTTTTTTGGTTCGTATTTTCACCATCTACTGCATTTGTTTCATTCGCCCCATTTGTTTCCCCTCCACAGTCGATAGATATAAAAAAAAAATGAATTAAAATAAATTTTTTGAATTAAAATATAAAAATGTGAATCTTAAGGTCATTTTATTGTTCCTTTTTCTCCATTTCTACTATCTTTCCTCACAAAGAAGACACCCTTACTGCTCACACTCTTCCTTTCATGAAAACCATTCTTTACGCTATGGGTCCCTCTGGTCTGAACATGTTCTGTTTCTTCTAGCAATGAAACCGAATTTGACAGATGGCAATAGATGAGGACGTTAAAATATCCTCAATAGGTGCATGCATGATGGTTATTAAGGGTGTAGTTTCTTTTTTTAGTCCTGCACTGGACATAGGGTTGTTTTCACATACCGATGGGTAGCAAGATGAAATGAATTTTCGATGAAATGAATTTTCGACGTCTATTTAGATATAAGTCACAAATATTTTTGAGTCTTTTTACTTAAAATATAATTTTTTTTCCAATAGAAAAGCGGTTGTAAGCACTTCTAACTTTATATTTAAATAGGCTTTATAGAATATCAATTAAGCAATAACTTCTTCTTTATTTTATGTGGAAGAAACGGTAATTTCTTTATTCAAAAATATTGCTTGATTTGTATAAATTATTAGTTACTTGGTCTGTACTTATGGGTTATATTAAACTTTAAATGGGCGAAGTTGGTTCAACATTTGAGTATTTTAACTAAAGTTAATTTAAAGTTCGAATCTTGACTTGAACATGAAATCGCAAGAAATGGACTGATTTAGTGGGATGATTAGTTGTGTGTCAAATAAAAAATTTCAGATATCTCTAGTTGGACCAACAAAAGGGGAGAATTGAAGTTAGCTTCAATTATCATAAAATACATCTTTAGGAGGAATGAAAAATTTTAAGTGGCTAATCCCAGATTTAGAATTAATCTCATAACAAAATACTTATATCTCAAGGGAAAATCAAAGACTCTGTCTAAGGTGGTCACCCAAAAAGATTAGGTGTAACAGGTTCAACTTTCGCCTTATACTGCCAAATTAGGAGACTTCAGCCACGGTCCAAATGGGAGGCTTTCGACATTAGCCTCAGAGATGGTCTCATATCTCTAGAATCACAAGTTCAGAGACTGAGAGCATGATCCATTGCTCCACAATCATCGCAGAATCTGTGCTTGTCTTTCAAATTTTAAAAACACGTTAAGTTTTCTCCTTGTCACAGGACTCATGAACTCGCTTCCCTCTACGTAGGGGCATCGTGATATCCACACAAATTCTAACCATCAATGTCATGCGTGTTTATAGATGTGCTCTAATAAATAGATTTGATTTTGAATTAGTACAATTTCGAAAATTGATTTTATTAATAAAAATTTAAATTTAACAAGATTTGTTTGCACAATAGATGATAGAAAATTAGTTATCACAAAAAATATTGTTTAAAAACTTTTTATCGGAATTGATTTTGGTATGCAATTACCAAAATGGGATTTCAATCCCTATGTATATTTTTTTAGGCATTTTTTTTTATCATATTTCATTATATTGATACTGATAAATACATTGATGATTTAAAAATAAATAACTAGGTTTGCATCACTTTTTTTAAAAAAATTAGTAATTAAAATATTTTTATAAATATAGGAAAAAAATATGTATTAATAATTTTACAATATCATTTAATCATAAATCAATATATATATGATATTATTGATTTTTTTAATAATTACCTTAAAAGTTAAATAATGTATCAACGACTAATTATAAATTGATGATAGTGTCAGTAATTAAGCTCCTATAATTATCCTCTTAAAAATCTTTCATAAAAAATAACCCCGTAAAGACTGCAAATTAAACAATTGGAAAGTTAAACTACATATATACATGTCGAAAACTACACACTGTCACACGGTACACAGAAAAATTAAACCAAATTAAAAGAACAAACCATATATATTATTATAATACTTTCTAATCATAGTTATGAAATAACAGATCCAGAAAAATGGATAAATTGAATACGGCATTTGGCTTAAATATGTGACAATTTTTTCTTAATTTGACAAAATACTGTCACAAGTTTTCCTTTCACTTGGACAATTGGCTCATCTAAATACCGCAGATAACTTTGACAGGCTGAATATAAGCTTGCTTTTGACTTTAGTAAATAAGCCTCTAATTGAAATGTAGAATAGTGAGATTGATTTTGACATCCATAAGAAAACAATTATCCAGTCAATAATGACGCTCTGTCTATGAAGACTTTGGGGGCAACTTCAGATCTTTCATATATGGTGACTTGCAGGTTTCTCTGAAACCTAAAAACACCCTTATACGTTTTGATGGTTGTTGGAAGAAATATAGGACCTGAAAGATACGTAAAGCTAGCTCCCTTTGCCAACGAATAGGGTATATATGGAAGAAGAAAATGTTAGCTCATAGACTTGCGTTTTTATGGATCAATAAGCCCCTAAAATTTGCTTCAAAGGTGACTCAGTTTATCCATTTGATCCATGTTTGAGGAGAAGTACCAAACACAATGTTCAAAAATAAAATCAAGTGTGACAAATAACCATTAGGTGGTTAAAACATCTTTGACATTGGGTGGTTAAAATCGATTGGGTATCCAATCCCTAGGTCAATGACTCAACTCAGTTAATATAAGTCAGGTCAAAAATAACTACTAAACTCACTTTTCCTTATTTCTAACATGAAACCAAAAACACATCCTTTGGATGGAGGCCCTAATAAAACATCCAATAGAATCCCCCATAAAGAAAAGGAATTATTTTTTTGTTGAGAGAAACAAAAGGAATTCATAAGACGTTTTGAAATTTCTTAAAATATTTTTAAATCACATTTAATTGAACAAGATGTGTAAATATCATAATTTATTTTAGTATTGTTTTCGATCTCCATGAATAAAAAAACGTAAATGATTTTCTTATAATATATCACTAAATGTTTACCACTATAATTATATTATCAAAAATACTATAATTAAGGTGGGAGATGTAAAATCTTGATTAAATTAAATTTATTATCTTAATTTCAAGAATTTATTTCTTAGTTATAAACGGGATACAGGGTCTATAAACAGAACTTTTTAAGATGAGAAGAATCATGAAAAATGAGTCATAGGATCAAGAGACAATTTTTGCTAAAAAAAACTTGTGGTGAGAGATTTTCAAGTTTGTTCAAAAAGCTTGTAATATGAGTATTTTTTTTAAGTTTGCCTAAAAATACTTTGGTAAATCTAATTTGATAATGAATTAATATTGAGATGTTCCCATGAATGTACGCAAAAGTGTCAGATCACGTTAAATTGTGTCTTTCACTATTTCTATTTTGTGGTTTTATATATATGCATTTGATCATATCTTTTATCCTCATTGTGCATAAAGTGATTTGTTTCTTCAACAAGACCAAATTGAAAATCTGACAAACAAATATGCAGAGTCTAAATTATGTGTATAACCATATTAAAATGATTCGTCACCATGACATACAGATATCCTAGCAGAATAATTATGATATAGGTTGTATTTATTGATTTTAAATCTAAAAACATAGGTGATTATATGAAATTCATGTATCTTTAGGCTTGTATCCCCGTTTGTCTTCCTTTTCCCACCACCACTCACCACTAGTAATTTATTTGTCCCAATCTGTTTGACTTGTCGTTTCCATTTTTCGATTGCTGAAAAAATTGTTCTACATAAACAGTCTTTTTTTTTCGGATTTTATCTATATATAATTATTGGACCTGACTTAGATCAACTGAGTTGACTCATTGACCTAGGGATTGGATATCCAATTGGTTTTAACCACCTAATGGATTGGTTACACACGAGATTTAAAGTGATTTGGCCCAACTCAACTTGACCCGATCTTGAACTGGTATATCATTCATATTAGAAAATTTAATTTATACCTTACACTTGTATCGTTTATATATTTGTTTTTTTTTTACCAAGTATAATCGCATCTTAATATTTGAGGTGATAAAATTGTTGTCATCTTTTTTATTTTTCCTTGACTAATTTGTGTGTGTATTAGATTATGTTTGTCATTGTATATCTATTTTTATATATTTTAAATTCTAACCTAAGCTTGTTTATACTGAATTTTGAAAAAAAATTTTGCATGTTCAAAATTTTAAACAAATTCATAATTATGCTTTTAAATATGTTCAATTATATTAAACTTAAAATCTTAAGTGTACAAGGTTATATGTTATAAAATTGTTTAGATTTATTTTTAATATAGAACGGATCATATGAGTCAACTAGTGACTCACTAGGTTGACCCCTGACCTAGTAGTCCAGTACTCGATCGAGTCAATAACTGGTCCAAGGTTGATAACATTAATTTTATTTTCTCCAATATTCAACTATTCTAGTAAGTGAAAACAAATGAGTGAAATGATACAAAAAAGTAGGTTCAATTACTCATTTAGACCCTAAATTGCACAAACTTTATCTTTTAGTTCGTATGCTTAAAAATCATTCATTTTAGTCCTTATAATACTATTTTTAATCTCTTTCACTCCATATACATACCATTTTATCCTTTTTTGTCCCTACCATGCATATAAATTCATAGGAACTCCATATACATACCATTTTATCCTTTTTTGTCCCTACCATGCATATAAATTCATAGGAACTAAGAGAGATTAAAAATAACATTGGATTGTTTGACCGAGACCAATCCCCAGGCATATGCTGACTTACCTATAGATGGTCAATCAAGTATCAATCCCTAGGCACATGTTGACTTACCTGTAAAGGGTTGATTGAGTATGACTAACCTTGTGCTGTTAGCCAACGTGGCATCCAAGATCATTAGAACATGGTAACAAACTGGGTAGCGCATCGTGTCTCTAACATGTCCGAGACACACAACATCAACATTTGTACCAGGTTAGACTTTTTATTCTTTGTATGTGTTGAAATTTTGCAGATGGGAAGAACAAAGAACCAATCATACAAGGAGCCAACCTAGTCCAAGAAAAGGAAGTAGCAAGAGGAAGGATCATCCTTTCAACCCCCAACTAAAGCATCCAAATCTCAACAGCCTCAGATACCTCATGGATTTGCCTATAACAATGAAAGATTCTTCAACAAATATGCTAAAGGAAGATATTATGCAAGTATCAAGAGGGAGGTCTATGCTGATAGGAAAGTGCATCTAAAGGAAGGTGAATTAACTGTGATTCAAGAGACCTTTGAAGACAGAGGGTGGACCAAATTGATGGATCCAGTTGAGGGCAGTGAACCCTTTATCAGGAAGTTTTATGCCAATGCCATCCTTCAAGATGATTTCAAATAAAGAAAGTCTTAAGTCAAAGGCACACTTGTCAAGAAAGGTTAAGCACTAATGCCCATTGGGCTAAGGACTCGTGGGCTTGTGGACCATCTGATCGAGACAGGTCTTTGAGGCCCCAATTACGACAATACACATAAGCACTTCTCCCACAGACTAAGTGCATGGTAGGATGTTTATCGTATGACCTAGATAAATTCATAGGGTTTAACTCTATCGATGCACTTATGCCTTACAGGCTTAATGCTTATAGGTTGTGGCTTGTCCCACCGAGATAGGTCCCAAAAAGGACCATTGCAATGAGGAAACTTAAGCACTTACACCTTATAAGCTTAGTGCTTGTAGGGTTATGGTCTGTCTGAATGAGACCAGTGCCTGAGAACTTGATGATAACAATACACTTAAGTACTTGTGCCTTACAAGCTTAGTGTGCTTGTGGGGTTATGGATCGTTCGATCGAGACTGGTCCTCGAGAATCTAATTATGGCAATACGCTTAAGCATTTGTGCCATATAGGCGTAGTACTTGTGGGGATGTGGACTGTTCGATCGAGACGGGTTACGAAAGGACGATTGTAGTTAGTACTTAAGCACTTATGTTGTCGAGTCGTGGACCGTTTAACCAAGACCGTTCCCTAGGTACTTTTTGACATACATATAAAGGGTCGATCGAGTATCACCAACCTAGTAATGTTAGCTAGCAGGACACTCAAGATCATTAGAACATGTCGAAGACGCATAACAACACATTCGTACTTGTAGGTACGAAGTAGACATGAGCTATGTTTAGCAAGATATTTAAGCTAACTTTTTTAGCTTTTTTTTTTTCTAGTTGAAAAGCTCATTTGGTTGTTTGGTAAACAAGCTTTTTTTAATAGTTTTTCAGTAACTTCTATAGTTTTTTGAAATGCTACTTGAAGTAACATTTTTTAAAACACTAACTTCTAACTTTTTATATTTTCTTCCACTTTTATCATTTATATATTTATCCATTTTTCTTGTTACATTTTTTTAAAAAAATAAATCAAAATTTTATCATTTTTCTATCATATTGCATTTTTCATCCACTTCAATAACTAATTTTATCGAACACTTGTAATTTAATAAGTTAGCTTTTCAACTTTTAGCTTCCAACTACCAACTCATTTTTTAGCTTTCCAACTTTCAAAACTTTTCAATTAGTTTTGTCAAACATAATCATGATCATACATACACATATAGAAGCATGACCCCTGAGAGCCAATGGCAAGAAGACACATGTCAAGAGTTGTCAAGGGACATCTTGTATAAATGGAGGTAAAGTTCCATACCTCACATCAAGTTCATGATTAGGCAAAACTTAGTAGGGATCACACAAAGTTGTTGAGCTTCTCGTGAACAAGCATGCCTAATTTGGATAATCTATCATTTCTTTCTAGCATTTTTTACATAAAAAGTATGTATGGAGACAAAATTATATTATTTTTAAGTATAATTTTTTTTTACAGCTACAAAAATTAAATGAATAATTAAATAAAAAATTTAACACTTTTCACTCTTTCATAGATCTTTTTCTTACCAAAAGTGGTAGATCCCAAATTGGGATCTTAGATCACTTTTTGGTGGATTCAATAGTGTAATATAAGATTGAAGATCTTTTAAGATCAGTAACATTTTCTCTTTTAGTGATAAATCCCAAATTGAGATCTTAGATAATTTTAATGAATCCCACATAAACCCCACTTTTAAATATTTAAAATTTAATTTAATTAATTAATTATAATTAATAAAGCATGAAAAAAGATATGAATATTAATAAAATATATAATTAATTATAAGTAATAAATTTTAATTTTTAATTTTTTTTTTTTTTTTTCTTACCACATATTTTTTTTTTTTTTAAATTTTATATAGATCTTCAAGATTTTTGAAAAAAAACCTGATCCTTACTTGAAGATTTTTATTTTCTTTTTAATGAATCTAAAAAAAAAAAAAAATTCAGCTAAAATCCCTCTCGAAAAACAAGCAAAGTTTAGCTAAGCTTTTCGTGTCCCTGTACACTAACTGCCGACACTTCAATTTCTTTGATGGAAACCATTCTCTACGATATGGGTCTTTCTAGGAAGGTAGCCTAATTTGACAGCTGCCAATTGACGAGGGGCATTGACCCATTTTCCATAGGTGGGGTTTTTCTAATATATACGAAAGCGATGGAAGTGAAACCAATCTTCTCAAGAAATAAAATATTAATTAATGGATAACTTCTGTGCTTATAAGTATTATTACTTTAATCGCATAACTTCGAATTAAATTTCTGTCAACCAAAACGTTATTAGTTCAACGCTTAAATTTTTAATTAAAGTTTGGGATTTAATCTTCATTTTAGTAACATTGAATGACAATTAAAAATATGTTATTTTATCTAAAAAATAGATTGACCAAGTAGAAGGAGGAGGATTACTTCCCCTGCTATAAAAAAAAAATTCTGCCCTATTACTTTAATCGCATAACAAATATTTCAATTTCTGCCATATGCTTGAAGAACTTAAATTATTTGTTACTTGTTCTGCAGTTGTTGGTTGGTTATAGGTGTAGTCAACCTTCTCCCATGTGACGCCTTATACTGCCACAGATCCGACGATTTTACCACAAATTCCACAATATATTTTCAGATCCTCAGAGATAGTCTCATTCCAAGAATTACAAGTTAAGAGATAGTCTTCCATATATTTTTAAGACTTCTATTGTTTTCTTGTCACGAGAAATTATTAAGTATTCATGAATCAGGTTTATGGATCGGATTAATTAATCTTTACACTGTATGAAATCAAATATTATTATTTTTTTCGTAAATTAAACAACTTAAATATGTCACATAAATATCGGTTAGAGATCGTAATTGCATAGTGCTCCACGACATTGGTCTGAACTCACATCCCTCTATGTTGTGGCTTTGTTATACTCAAGAGGATTCTTATCCTCGTCAATGAACCCATCCTCATTGTTTCGTCCTTATCATCCCATTAAATAAAACTTCTCCAATAAGTAAAGGAATTCATAAGTACTTTTTTTTTTATTTGAAAGTATATCACTAATAAAGGTTTACCACTATAATTGTTTTATCGAAATTATAATTAAGATTATACCGAAACAAATATTAAGAAATTTCTCAAAAAGTACGTTGTTAATAGTATTCTTTTTTCGATATGAGAAATTTAAGCTATTTTTTCTAGAGCAAAAATAACACTTTGCAAACGCTGACCCTGTTTCATTCCTTTTAATAGCAGAGGATAGAAAGTAAAGCTTACAGGTTTTTATTTTTGAAAGACATGAAAAACATTAGTACAAGAAAAGTGAGTGACAATCTAAGAAAACATAAAAAAGAACAAGTAGAACTGGAGCATGTATATGGTTTAGTATGTTCAGTCTTTCATCTCAGTGTGTGACTGTGGTGACATTGAAGATGACCTCGACGACATTGCAAGCCCATTGGCAACCTGTTCCATGGTAGGGCGAAATCGCGGGCTTTCGGTCAAGCAAGTAATTGCTATCTTCACAATTGATATCACCTCCTTATCAATAGGGCTTGTTGGATGTGGAAGACGTTCATCCAGTTTAACCATCAATGACATATGATCAAGTGTTGAGGTCACAGTGGATGAAGATGATAGCAATAGAGAAGATGTAATATCACCAGGGTGCTCTCCAAACAATATTTCCAATGCAAAGACTCCAAAACTATACACATCACATTTCTCATTTGCTTCCATTGTGTATGCAAGTTCTGCAACAAATTTTTAAGAGTTATTTTAAGCAAAATATGACTAGTGACAAGGACAAAATTAAGTGTGTGTGTGTGTGTGTGTGTGTGTGTGTATATATATATTGTAAACGGCTAACCAAAACAAACTAAAATATCATGATATACTCAATTAGTATAGAGAAAGGAAATTAATTACCAGGAGCAGCATATCCATAGGTTCCTGCAAATGAGGTCCAATTGGATGAATCTGGATTAAGAAACTTAGCTGTTCCGAAGTCTGAGACATGAGCTACATAATCTGAATCCAAAAGAACGTTCTTGCTTGATATATCACGATGAACGATTGGAGGTGAGCAATCATGGTGCATATAGCATAAGGCATTTGCTACACCTTTAACAACATCCACCCTTTTATTCCAATCAAATGAAATTGCTTGTTCATCATCCTTTAAAATCTTCTTGACATCGCCCTTCTCCAGGAATTCACACACCAAAAATGAGTATTGTGAATGTGAACAAAACCCATGAAACTTTACAATGTTACGGTGTCGGATTTCTGTCAAAGCTTGGATCTCACTTGTGAAAGCTTTCTGATTGAGCATTTCTCCATTTGGAACTGAGTGGAGTTTCTTCACAGCAACGACTTCACCAGTAGGCAACAAGGCTTTGTAAACACTTCCTTGCCCTCCAACCCCAATGAGATATTTGTCGTCAAAATATTCTGTGGCTTCAATAATATTCTCAAACATCATTTTACCACCAAAACTCCACATTGGTAATAATAAGCTTGGACTCCTTGGAGATAGTAAACCTGTAGCCTGGTCTTGTTTTTTCTTTGAATTTTGGCGTAAATGATACCAGACTCCGAAAACAAATAATGCAAGCATCAGAATGGCCAAACTAAGGGGTAAAACTGATATCAAGACTTTCTTGGTCATATGATTGTGAGATTTCTTCCCACTTGATGTGCAAGGCTCCAAGCCACTGACATTGCCACACAAGCCTTTATTATTTCTCAATGTATCAATTGTAGTATTTTTGAGGGCTAGAATGTTAGGAAGTGGACCCTCAAACTGGTTGTATGATACATCAAAAGATGTCAAACTTATCATACCATCCAAGCTAGAGAGACCACCTGAAAGACTGTTGTGTGAAAGATTCAATCTTTCTAAGCCTTGTATTCCTCCAAACGATGGTGGTATTGTTCCACTCAACGAATTTCCACTCAGATCAAGACTAGTAAGATATTCCAAACTGCCAATCTCTGAAGGAATGTTTCCCTCAAATTTATTCTGGCTCAGATCCATGGACAATAAATTGAGCAGATCTCCAAGTTGTCCTGGGATTGAGCCAGTCAAATCATTTGACCCAATCTCCAAAAACTTAAGTTCCTGCAATGATGATATTTCTATGGGAACATTTCCTGAAAGACTATTGTTGCTGATCAAGAGATCAAACAACAAGGTCATGCTACGTAGTTCTTGAGGAATGGTTCCTGTAAGATGGTTTGAGGATAGGTGAAGTACGCGTAAGTTGAACGCTCCACCTAGCTCTGGTGGGATAACACCTGACAAATTATTGTTGGAGATCATGAGGCTTGTGAGGCTATGGAACTTTCCCCACTTAGGTGAAACTTGACCATGAAAATTATTATCACTCAAATCGATGTAGTTCAAGTTTGGAAGCACATCAAAAAAATCTGTTATATCCCCAGATAGAAGATTTTGCTGAAGCCTGAGTCTTTTAAGGCTGTAGCACTTCCTCAAACTCTCTGGAATTTGGCCAGTGAAATTGTTATTACCAGCAGTGAAGTATTTCAAGTTTCCACCAAGACAAACATTCTGAGGTATTTGGCCTATAAAATTGTTATCAGCTAGCTGCAAAC
>PYAF01004221.1:358420-387945 GCA_007407185.1 Glycine tomentella
ATTACCAGCAGTGAAGTATTTCAAGTTTCCACCAAGACAAACATTCTGAGGTATTTGGCCTATAAAATTGTTATCAGCTAGCTGCAAACATTCCAAGCCAGTAAGCTTCTCCAATTCTATTGGAATCTCACCACTAAGATCATTTCCAATAAAACATATCACTTTGGCATTTGTTAAATTTCCAATAGAGGGAGGAATGAACCCAGTGAGTTTATTTGATGATAAAGATAACATAGTGAGCTTGGACAAATTTCCTAGAGTGGAAGGAATGGACCCAGAGAGTTGATTTTCAAAAAGGTGAATGGATTGCAAATGGGGCAAGTTACCTAAGGAAGGTGGAATTGATCCAGAGAGGTTGTTGGTATATATATCGAATGTGAGAAGAGAATTGAGATTTCCCACTTCACTAGGGATATGACCAGAGAGACCATTGGCACTAAGATTAAGATATTGTAGTTTGGACAAATTACCAATGGTATTGGGAATGCTACCAAAGAGTTTATTAGTGGACAAATCAAGAGTGTTGAGATTGGACAAGGCATCAATTTGAGGAGGAATACTTCCAGACAAAGAGTTGTAACTCATATTCAGAATGAGGATGTTTGGAAGTAGTGAGAAGTTAAGACTTTGAAGCGTACCTCTTAACCCAACACGTGTGAGATTTATGCTGGAAACAGAATTGGACACATCGCATGCAATTCCAAGCCAATTGCAAGGATTATTGCCAATCCATGAAGAGAGAGAAGCGTGGCTTTGGTTGTCAAGGCTGGCTTTCCACTTCAACAAAGCATTTGCTTCTAAAGCGATCTCAGAAGAAGTAGGAGAAGCAGCCATTGCAAATGAAGAAAAGTACATCACAAGAAGCAGCAAAAGTGGTTGGAGCTTCATGGACAGAAGAGTTGGAAATGTGAACACCATGAGGATTTTTTTAGGAAAGTTTTGATCACCGAGTGTCTGATACAATCAAATGCATAGGAGAAGTACTTACATGCAATTAATGGGCTGTTGCAAATACTTATATGCAAAACGTCAGTAATACAGCCACCAAAGTTATAGTAACAAATAAAAAACACCAAAGTCAAGAAATATTGTGATTTTCTTTTGTTGAACAAGTCAAGAAAACTATATTATATTGTATCTACAGATGTGGAACGGAGTGTTTCAAAAATAATTTAGGCCACTCGTGTCACTATCATTTGACATTGGACTTTTGATAGACGATAAATAGTTTTTGAACTATTAACTTTTTCGCACACAGTTAGGGCTGCTTGATCAAAAAAATCAATTTTTTAAAATAATAATAATAATAATAATAATAATAATAATAATAACAACCACTAACGATAACTAGTTATATAATAATCAGTTATATAAAAATAATTATAAAACTAAAATCAATTTTATAAAAATGATTATTTGAAATAACTTATTGTTATTTATAAAATAGTTATATATAGATATAAAACTATAACCAATTTATATAATTATTTTAAATAACTTATTTTTATTCTTCCATAACATCATATAACTAGTTATTCAAAAAAAAATTATATAACTAGTTTTATTCATAAATGAATATATATATCAATTTTAAAAAATAATAATTAGTTATACCAAACTATAACTAGTTATACAAAAGTAGTTATAGTTATTATAATCACTTATAATCTAGTAATTTATTAATTATGGTTAATGTTATTTAAATAACCAAACCATGAGCACCCTACACAGAATCATACAACTTCTTTTTCAGAAAAAATCTTTTACAAATTAAATTATTGTTCCAAACTTACAGCTTCTTTACAATAAAAACAGCTTAAATAAATATTGGGAAATAATTCTTCCCAAACATCCTACCTATTTAAGGATTAGGGATAGTTGAGTTTTTTTTATAGGAATGTTCATAGGTATAGGTCACCCGCGAATCTGAATTGATCCAAACTTATTCGGACAGTTTGGGTTGGGTCATTTATATATTGGATCAAAATCGAACTGAACCAATCAAAACCGTTTATGTACGGGTTGGGTTACGAGTTTAGATCTATAGATCCAATCAAAATCGAATGTTTATAATATTAACAGATCATATTTTGTTCATTTGTTTCAACAAATCTAGTTGTAACAAATCTTGTTTCACCAAAGTTTAGTGCAAAAAATTAGTTTGTAGGAAATAGTTGTGATTCAAACTATTATAGTAAATTTCGTTAAAAAATATTTTGTTTTAATTTGTATTAGTCTATTTTAGAATATTATGTTAATGGTATTAAATGAATCAATTTTACTACTTTCAGACATTTGATAATATTGTGTTAGTATTAATAGTATTTTTCATCTCTGAATGTGTAGAACTTACGTGACAAATTCATTCATTCGTTATCACTAATGAAAGAACTTACGTGATACAGAGGGACGAAAATATCACAAAAATGATTACTAACATGACTGCTGAATAGATTTGACCAAAATGTTAGTAAGTTTCCATTGAACGGAAATTTCAATAAGTTTACATTGGACCAAAATATCCTATGTGCCAATGATCTAAGAAGACAAACAAATAGTTGTAGCAAATTTGCAATGCATGTAAATGGATATACTAAAATTTGAATTTTCATCTCTCAGAACGAAATTGTCAGTGCTCTACACATTCAAGAACGAAAATTACTATTTATCCTAAATTGCATTTTATCCTTAAATGAAACGAAATTTGGAATCTGACAAATTTGTCTAATGGAAACTTACTGACGTTTTGGTCAAATAGAAATTTACTGACATTTTGATCCAATCTATTCTGCAGCCATGTTGACAATTATTTTTGTGACATTTTCGTCCCTCTGTGCCACGTAGGCTCTTTCATTAACGGTAACGAACGAAAGTTAACAGATGAATAGATTTGTCGCACTTTTTACACTTTCGATGACTAAAATTTGAATTTTCATCTTTAGGGGACGAATTTGTTAGGTCTTTATACATTCAGGGACGAAAATGACTATTTATCCTATTGTGTTAATTATATTGGATATTTGGATGAATCATGATATAAAATAATAGTTCTAAGACAAAAAAAAGATCAAATTTAAATGGGTAATCCGTTGGCTCGAATCGAATCAAACCGTTCATGAACGGGTTGGGTTGGATTGAGTTTTAAAAAAATATTTCCGAAAATCGAACCAATCAAATTTGATTGTGTTGGGTCCTAAATTTGGTCAAAACCGATCCGAACAGACCCACAAACATCCCTAGTTTTTTATTTTTGATTTTGAGATACAATCTTCAAAAAACAATACGTATTTAACAAAACATAGCTCAAATGGTTTTTAATTCATTTTTAAAATACTTTTACATTCATTTTGAAAATCAAAAAAGATTTTGTGAAGTAACAATTAATGATCCTTTCTGCTATCACCAACACCGCTACTACCGCCACTTTCACTACCATCACCATCATTAATGTCACCTCAACCACCAGTGATCGCCACTGTCACCACTATCATTGTCACCATCGCATCATTATTGACACCACTACAATTGTCATTGCAATAATTGTCATTGTCACCTCTATCATCAACATTGCTATTATTGTTGCTGATAGCGGTACCACCATTGTGATCATTGTCATCGTTGTCGTCACCACCACACAAAAATATTTTTAAATTAATTTGATAGGATACCAAACTTTTAAAATGAGTTTCTTTTGAAACTAAATATTGGGAAAAAAAACTAATAACTAAATTTTAAAAATAAAAAATAAAAATTGATTGTTGTTTTTAAAATTTTCAAAACTCAAAACTGAAAATTACCTCAAACACAACCTATGTTTTAAATATAATGTACACATTTAGTTTAAAATTAATATAAAAGATTTTAAACCATAGGATTTAATTGGCTAAATTTATTTATATTATCTTTTGCATTAGTTATTTTTAACAGCAAAACTTCTTATTTTCAAATACTTTTTTGTTCATTTTACCTAATGTTAAATTATTGTTGATAATAAATTAATTTAAGTAAGATAGTTTCTAGTTTTAGATATTTATGTGTTGATTCATCACATGTTTTTTCAAACAATTTTGGACAATAACATATTAATGTGTTTATTATTTGTGGCTTGCATGTATAATAATAAAACAATTCTCACAGAACTTCTTCCAATCCATTGTACCATCATATATAATCAATAACTGATATATATTGCATTTACAAGGAGCTATTACCATTACGTGTATTGGACATAGCTTTTTATGGCATCAACAATGATAAGAAAAATTACTAAATGGAGTGTTGCAGACATGGTATTAGAAAATTTGTTATACTTGTAGGAATGATACATAAGTTATCAGACAACATTGTTGATATGGTATAAAAAAAAAATTTGTTATCATCTATTTGTGTTATGCTTCTCCTATATAGTGTATTTTAGTTATGTTTAAATTTGGGTTTCAAACAATTGCATGTTTTTAACCTTGTCATGCTAGAGAAACAAGATATTGGAGATTGACAACTAACTAAGATACTACAGTTTTTAAAGTGCTCAAATTCAAGTACTTTCATCAGTGGATTTCTTGGAAGCACAATTGGGGAACAATCCAAGTTTTATATAACGTAGTATCTAAGCTTCACGGGTAGCAGTAACAGAAGGTTTGCAATGGAGGATAGGTAATGGTAACTCAATTTATGTCTGGTCTCAACCTTGGCTCAAAAATGGTAGCTCTTATGTCTCGACAAACCCCTAATATGACAATTTTCATCTCAAAGTAGCTGACTTCATTGATCACAAAATGTGTGCTTGGAAGAATAGTCTCTTGGATACCAACTTCAATCAGCATGATGCTCAAAGAATCAAGACTCTTCCACTCTTGCACACAACCTCCAATGACAAATTAATCTAGAGATTTTCCCACAATTGAAAATACATGGTACGTAGCTCTAACCATAATATTATGGAAAATATAGTGAACAATGACTACTTGAACGTTGTTGGGGATTGGATGATCATTTGGAAACTTGGAGTTCCTCACAAAATTAAGCATTTTCTATGGAGACTCTTGAAAGATTGTCTACTAACGAAATCTAACCTTCGCATGAAGAATGTCCAATGTCCTCTTGGATGTGTTCGTTGTGAAAGTAATATTGAGAATGAATGGCGATTGTTGCTTGTCATCATGCACATCTCATTTGACAAACTGATGATCTATGGTATCTCATTGAGCAAAATTCTGCAAGACGCATGATATGCGCCTAGCATATGTTTCTTTCCAAGCCATTAGAAGCAAGAAATCATCCTTAAATAGCTTAAATTTGCTTATAATTGTGATGAATGTTGATCAAGCATATCCTGCCATGATTCATGTTAATTTGGACAATTTTGATAGCAGGGAAAGCAATTTTCACACAAGACCAGAGGAACAAAGTTGCCACGCTACCAGCGTGGACATCCACGCCACCAGCATGGCTAGAGGCCTACAAAGTCAAAATTCACTGGAAGTCCACGCTATCAGCGTGGACTGTCATGCCACCAGCGTGGAAACTAGCCTCCAACTGTAATATTCACTGGACTGCCACGCCATCAGCGTGGAAAGCCACGCTACCAGCGTGGAGCATGAAGAAAGGGCCACGCTACCAGCGTGGGATCCCATGCTACCAGCGTGAGACTCTGCTGACTGTGTGAACTTGAATGCTGTTGAGGGCAAAACTGGATTTTCACCTTTGCCTTATAAATACCTTAATCTCAGCATTGAATGCACGTTCCTACACTTCAGAAATCACAAGGTTTAAGGTTTTAGAAGCTTGGGAAAGCCTTGCTAGGGCTTGGGAGTTGAAGGTTCAAGTGGAGTCCATTCTCCATCTTCTTCTTCCTTGTACTTCAGCTGGGCATGTTTCATTTTGTAAGCTCTGAGCCAACCATGAATAGGTTTGGCTAGTTCTATTTTGTAGCTAGGGCCAAGCACTTGATGTAAATCCCATTTGGGTTGTATTGAATACTATTATTCATTTATCTAAAGCTATTTTACCGCACTTTGCTTGAATGTTCATATCTCTTTCTTAGACTTGATCAATCTATTAAAGGTTTTAGAGCTAGGGTTCACAATAGGAATGTTGGGACTTTAGTCTTGGAACTAAGTGTAGTAGCTTGCTTTATATTACCTAGGAATGGGAATGTATGTGGGTAGCTTAATTATTATGTTGCTTAATACTTAACCCTAGGAAGGTGACTAAGGGATTAGGACTTTCAAGTGGGTTAAAGGGTTGTTTCACTGAGGAATCGGTAAACAACTGAACTTAGATGCACATACATGCTAAATAGCTTAACTAATTGAATATAAGTACGTAATACGAACCATTTGGAAGGTTACATTGAGTGTGGGTGCCCTGGCTATGCTTCTTTATTATTGTTACAACTTATATTCTTGTTCATAACTTAGTCTTACATGTTTAAACATCGATTTACTTTTACTTGTTCAAACAATGAATCCATATATTTTACCAAATATTTACATCCAACTTTTAGATTTAAGTTATAATTGAATCGGTGCACTAATCCTTGTGGGAACGATCTTTTCTTTATCACTTTATTACTTGTACGACCGGTACACTTGCCGAGTACGCAACAACGCATCACCCGAAACTCGATCTCAGATTGGTGTCACCCTATGGTGCATTTGGAAATGTCGAAACAACAAACTTTGGGACCATAACGAAACCTATCCAACTGTAGCTCATTCTTTGGCCATAGATTACTTCTTTCAAAGGAAGCAAGCTCGTTCGTCACCCACAACCAATGATGCACTTCAACGGGAAACCACCTGATAAAAAAGGCTTCTTAAAATGTAATCTAGATGCAGTGTTGTTCAAAGACATTCAATTTTGAAATAGGCCTATGATTATGTGATGAACACGGAGGCTCTATATAGCAATCACGTGGATATGAGAACTTTATTTGAAAAATGTGCTCTTCGAACTTGATTCTAAATCAATGGTTGATAGCTTCAACAACTCTTTCTCTAGTCTCTCAGATTTTTATGTCATTTTAAACAAATGTAAAGCAAATTTTCTTATTGTGTGTCTGGACTCGGTTTAACAAGTAAATTTGAGGAGAAGACCCTTTAGATTTTAACCTTTATGGTTAGCACATTAGGATTTTGATAATGTTAATGAAGACTGGAATAAGGGAAATGTGACTGATAACTAGAGCTTGAGGATGACAGACCTGGCTGCTACCTTACGCCAATGGGATAATGATATCTTTGGACACATTAGTAAAAGGAAGAGGGAGCTTGTTAGAAGATTAGCTTTGTTGGTTTTAATTATGGTAGAGAATGAATAAAACAGAGAGTGTGATGGAAGAAGATATTTTAATTGAATTCAAAACGTACATATATAGGTTGAAAAAATAACTAACTATTGAAAATATAAATTCCTAATAAGATTTTGCCCTTTAATCAAGGCACTATCCATAACAAACTAAACAATCTTCTAAACTATGAAAAACAAATTTTGATTTCTTATTTAAAATAAAATAAATGGATAATTTCAAAGTAACAGCAGTTCTAAAAGTAACCGCTAATACTCCTCCTTGCTTTAGATACTGCAAACATCAATCTTCTTCCTTAAAAAACTCAAATTTGCTAACAGGAAGTGGTTTTGTAAACAAATCTGCTAATTGATCTTCTGATTTGCAATAGACTAAAGTCACTTCTCCATTTTGTTGTGGAGTATAGGGAGTAGTTAACTGATGCTCAATGTTAGCTTCCTCACAAAATTGGTTGAATTTTTTTTTGGTGTACTCCTTGCCATTATCAAATCTTAGAATCTGAATTTGCTTGTCACTTTGATTTTCTACTAATTTTTTGAACTTCCAAAATGCTCCAGCCACTTCTGATTTGAATTTTAAGAAAAAAATCCAACACATTCTTGTGAAATCATCAATAAAGGTAGCATAATATCAATTACCTGCTAATGAAGGAGTTTTTTTTTTTTGGTTCAGATATATCTGTATGGACTAAATGCATCTTAAGAGTGGCTCCTTTTGCTGTCCTCAGAAATGGCTTCTTTTTTTGCTTTCCGAATAGACAAGCCTTGCATGTTGGTATGTGATTATCAAATTCTGGAAAATCAGTTGTAATTCTTTTGGACTTCATTTGTAGCAACCCTTGGTGGTGATAATGCCCAAGTCTTTTGTGCCAAACTTCTGTGATGTTTTCTTTAATTGAAAAAGCAGCTTGCTCTTCCTCCAACGGATTTAGAGCAAAACTTTTCCCATTCATTTTTACTTTAAAGATATCCTAATTAGCTGCATCTCTAATCAGGCAAAAATTGTCTTCAAAAATAACTTTGAAGCCTTTTTCAATCAATTGGCCAACTTTTGTTGAATTTCAGGTACAAAAAGGACATCAGGAATAAACTTTGTACCTGAGCTACTTGTTATTGCAACAGTCCCCTTTCCTTTGACTGAAATATAATCACCATTGCCTATTTTGACTTTGGTGATGTTGGTTGGCTTTAAATCTTTGAAAAGCTTCATGTCATTGGTCATATGATTTGTGCAACCACTGTCAATCAGTCAACTCTCACTTTCTTCGCTGCTTGCAAAACACCTGGTCACAAAGAGTTGATCCTCCTCCTCCTCTTGATCAACGACCTTAGCTTCTTCCTCTTGATGCTGATTTTTACTCTTACATATGATTGCTTCATGCCCCATTTGATTGCACTTGATGCATTTAGCATCAGGTCTCTGCCAACATCTGAATGGACGGTGACCCATTTTGCCACAATGTTGACAAAGTGGGTAACTTTTTTTTTTCACCCTTTCCTTTGCTGTAATTAGTTGCACTGCTCTGACTGTTGCCTGGATGATTCTTCTTATAGTTTTTAGCTTGTTGGCTCTTGGCTAGAAGAGTACCTTCAACAGCATGATCTTCCCTCATCAATCTTCTCTGCTCTTGGGCTTGGAGAGCATGTAGCACTTATGCAAAGTAATTTTAGATAGATCTTTTATGTTCTCCAACGAAGCAATAGATGCTTCGTACCTCTCTGGCACTGTTACCAGAATTTTCTCAACAATTCTGGAATCTGCAAAATTACCGCCCAGTAACTTTATCTTGTTGGCAATGGCCAACAATTTGTCTGAGTATTCCTTTATTGTGTTAGACTCTTTCATCCTCTGAAGCTCAAATTCCCTTATTAAGTTAAGCACTTGCATGCTTCTAATTCTTTCATCTCCAGCATATTCCGCCTTTAGATAGTCCCAAATCGTTTTTGTCAATTTGAGATTCATGACCCTAGTAAAGATGGTTGTAAAGATACCAACAAAAAGGCATGATTTTGCCTTTGCTTTTCGGCTTTTTTTCTCCTTATGATTCTTGATCTGGGCCATGGTGGGATTGTCCGGTAGTGGAAGGACTTCATAATCATCTTCTACAGCTTCCCAAAGATCCAAAGCCTCTAGGTAAGCCTCCATTTTGACAGCCCAAAGATCATAGTTTTCCCCATTGAAAACTGGAAGAACTGTTTGAGAAAAACTTGTTTCAGAATTCATTCTATATGTCCCGTAAGAAAAGGGCTCTGATACCAATTGTTGGTTTTAATTATGGTAGAGAATGAATAAAACATAGAGTGTGATGGAAGAGGATATTTTTATTTAAATTCAAAACGTACATATATAGGCTGAAAAAATAACTAACTATTGAAAATATAACTTCCTAATAAGATTTTGCCCTTTAATCAAGGCATTATCCATAACAAACTAAACAACCTCCTAAAACTATGAAAAACAAACTTTGACTTCTTATTTAAAATAAAATAAATGGATAATTTCAAAGTAACAACAATTCTAAAAGCAACCGCTAACAAGCTTGTATTGATCGGAAGCTTGTTCAAGGTGAGAATGGGTACCTCAAGAAGTTGCAAGTTGACCTATGGAATGAGTTGGAAAATACTTTATTCCAGGAAGAATTGCTTTGGTTTCAAAACATTTGCGATGCAAGTAGGTGTGATTTAGGACCGTAATTCAAAATACTTTTCATGGTACTACAGTCAATAGAAGACAGGAATTTCACTCACAAACTTCAAGATGCAAAAGATACATGGGTAGATGAGATATCTCATATTCAAGAGATGGTTCTATCTTTTTATAGAAATTTGTTTCAAGATGATGGTGTGTTTGAGCCTTTCTGCCTTAAAGGTTCTTTCCCTATATTGCAGGCTTAATGCTTGAAGCACTGTGAAAAGATATTAGTGAGGATGATATGAAGAAGGTTGTGTTTAGCAATAATGGTTTCAAAGCGTCGGGTGAAGATGGATACTAGGCATTCTTCTATCAATCCTAGTGGGCTACTATTAGACCATCTCTCTACCGACTTCTTAGATAAACTACTCTCAATCTAGAGAAGGTTCATATGACCAATAGAATCTTAATTACTCTAATTCCAAAAGTCGATAACGCTTCTCGTCTTAGTCAATTTTGACCTATAAGCCTGTATAATGTCTTCTATAAGGCTTTGATGAAGGTGTTGGCATAGAGACTTAGAAAAGCTATGCTTACTTTGATGAGCCCTAATCAATGTAGTTTTGTTCTTTGTTATTAGATATACTTAGACATTATGAATTTCCACTTTTATTTATATGTTTGATTATACAATTTAATTAAAAATTATATTTATAGTCAATAATTATTAAGCAGATCAAACTATAATAAATGAAAAAAATACAACATATTTTTGTTTAGTGACCCAATAGTATTTTTAATTTATTCAAAATATAAAAAATTAATCATCTAATAGAGACCAAATTTAATCGATTCATTTAGATATTATAAAATTAGCAATCGTATTAGCGACCAGACTTATTTTTTATTTTATATATAAAAATTAGCGAACATATTTATTTTACATTATAAAAGGCACCGAGTTAGCAACCAAAGTTATTTTAATTTTTTTAATATTATAAAAATTAACGACCTTATTTTATTTTACTTTATTTTGTACTTTAAATCTTATTATCCAGTAGAGACCAAATTAGCGACGGAATTCAGATTTTTTCCATGAAGCAATACGAAACCTCCGAAATTTATTCGTTTGCATCTGAATATGTCGGTCGCTAAATATCGACTGAATATGTCAGTCGCTAAATAGCGACTGAGCAGTATTTCGCTCGCTGAAGGCTTAGCGACTGGAGTTTTTGCGAGCCACCTAATTTGGTCGCTCTTTCGGTCCCAAACAATTTTAGCGACCGAATTGTACGACTTAGCGATTGTATTTGTTGGTCGCTAAACCATGTTTTTTGGTAGTTGAACTCTTCATTCCATGAAGAAGAAAATGGGAAAAAAGGTTGGATGGCGATTAAGATAGAGTTGAAAAAGGCTTACAATAATTTCATGTTTTGTGAAAGAAACATTTGCAAGAGTGTGGCCTGCCTATGAACTTCATGAACCTGATATGGTATTGCAATTCCACTTTGTCTATCAAGGTCCTTTGGAATCTTTTTCTCCTTTAAGAGGAATATGACAGGGAGATCCAATCTCATCCTATCTATTTGTTCTGTGTATGGAGAGACTATCTATAACACTGTGACAAATTAATCTAGAATGAGAGGGATCCAGAGGCTTTGCAAGTATGAAACTATACAGTTGATAATTACTTAAAGAAGTTAATTGGGATTACCTATACTAACAAGATGCATGTACTTTTAAGTAGTTTATCAATTAAGAACTCCACAATTAAGCATGCTTGACTTGGAGTAATTATGAGATGTGTGACCTTCTGCAAGTTTTCCAGAAAACGTAAGGACAAAGCATGATGAAAAATCTCGTGTTGATTTATGAGAACAATCATTTATCCTAAAAGCAGCCGAAGAAGATTGTTGAGGTCTTGGAAAAGGCTACCTACGTAAGAATTTGACCTATGGACGGTTTTGAATAACAAGGATGTTGAATGAAGTGTCATTGTGTGAAGTATCGCAGTGTGTGAGCTATCGAGAAGTCAACAATAAGAAACGTTACAATATCGCATTTAGTTTCCTTGGAGATGGAAAATAGATTTTGAAATCCCATTAAACAGAACATAAGGGGGCCAAATATCTCTCATTTGATGTTCGCTGATGATCTGATTCTATTCATAGAGGCCTCTTTGGAACAAGTAGATGTTATTTTAACCTGCTTTGATTTCTTCTATGGATTTCAGGAGAAAAGGTAAATACGGATAACACTCATGTGTTCTTCTAAAAACATATGCACTAGAATGTCAGGAACCAAATTAGTAATATTATGGGGTTAGCAAATAGATGATTTGAGTAAATACTTGGGGGTCTAACTGCACCATGATATGGTTTCTAAAGCAACTACAAGGAGTGTGGATGAGAATATGAAGAAGTTGAGTTTATGGAACACAAAGAATTTGTCGTTTGCCGAAAGGCTAATCCTCTCCAAATCTATCTTCTAGGCTATGACATCTTATTCGATGTAGTATGTGTTTCTACCTTGAGTAGTGTGTGAAGATGTAGATCAAGTTTTTCGTAATTATATTTGGTGGCACTTTGAAAATGTCAAACATGTGCATCTTGTTGCATGGGACAAAAATTGAAAACCTAAGGCTGTTAGGGTTGGGACTACGTATGGCCAAACATGTAAATGATGCCTTTATGGCGAAGATTGCTTATGAACTATGTTCTGAACCATATAATTTGTAGGTTCAGGTGTTGAGATCCAACATATATGACTAGCATCACACTGATCTTTTCTCCATTTCCTTCAAGGCATCCTCGGTGGATCTTTTCACTTTTTTCATGGGTGAACAACATTGTCACTATCGTTGAAGACCACCACACCATCCACATGCGTAATCAACTCAAAACATTGTTGCATGCGGTCCCAAGCAGGGCCCTGGCGCGTTAAGCTCACGCACATGATGCGTGATGCATCTCCAATGAGTGTCACATTGGTCTTCATCGTCACTACGGGCCTTCATTGGATGTCGTTTAGCCATATTTATCTAGCGCAATCACATGACTAGAATTGGCCTTCGTTTCTATCGGGTTAACCACATTTGTTACAAGTTCGATTCATATGTCATATGTGCTTGAGCTTGAGGAAGAGTGTTCGATTCATATGTCATATGTGCTTGAGCTTGAGGAAGAGTGTTAGATTTATATATTATTCTCTTATTTATGATTAGATGGAAATTAGATATTTAGTCCTTATTACTCATTATCAAATTGATACTATGTAATCAATACTGATTCTATTTCCCTCTTCCAACCAAGATCTGTTTTGAACGACCTTCAATGGTCCCCAGGAGCTAGGGATTCGATTGGGACCAGGAAATTAAACAACACTGTGAGAGAATGAAGAAGAAAAATGCTCTTGAACCTAATATGAAGAGGTAGAGAGAGAGAGAGAGAGAGAGACAGAGAGAGAGAGAGAGCCGTTGTCGTTGGCAAATTCTTTTATGGTGCATGTCGAAAAATAGTAGATTGTGGTCACTAATATATAAAAAAAATTAAGAGAGACATAAGAGGAAGAAATAAAAGAAAAATCTGATACAGAATGTGCACCGTACCTCTGTACAAAAGATTAATCTAAGGGTTATAAATGTGATCCACAATATAAACCACTCGTGTAAGTGTTTCATGCTAGCGTTCACCTTAAAAATAAAAATAAGGGTTATTTATATTGAAACTTTTATGAAATTTAATATATTAATTACATTTTAAAACTCATATACCAAAAACTTACAGGTCAAAAACGGAGTAATATTCAACTAGCTAATGAAAGCAACACTTCTCAAAGTATCTAATCTAATTTTAGACTTTGTTCTCATTAGTCCCGATCGATCGATTAGGCGCATATGCGTAAACATACGGTCTTCAGCTACAACATCCAGCTCTGACTATTTTTCTACGACGCCATCTCAGAAACCATATATAGTTTCAGCGTTCGTGAATTGACCCATTCGGCTTCCAGCCTACTCAATATATCAAGACAATTAAACCATATGAAATTGATTGATAATTAATTAACATCATGATCAATATGGCGATGGAATAGATATGATCGCTTAATTAAAACAGGAGGAACTATATGGTCCCTAATATAGAAATTAGCTGGCAATAACATGCGTTGGCCATGGTGTCTGGCTATCTGCTCCAGAATGATGAAAAATCACTCGAAAGAATAGTATTTATTTCATTTGTTCCAATACTATGACTTGAATTATGAAATAATTCCCCTTAAATACATATTAAGATTAAGATTAGTCATTGATTTTTTTATCGAAGATACACTACTTAAAAAAAAAACATTAACATAAATTATCATTTAAACAGTTTTGATGAGTTGACGCCATTTTATTCAAAAAGATAATTGCAGGATAAAAACCATCAGTATTACTGTTACATATTTTTAATACTCTGCTTATTATAGAGTGGAATTCCTAAGATTCTTTCGATATGAAACAAGATCGAAATTATTTGTGAGATTTACATAATTTTAATATATCTAATATCAATCTTTTACAGCAGCATTCTTTTTAGAAAATAAATAATAGCACATATTTTTATTAATTATATAAGAGATAATGAAATTGGAGATATATTTAAACTGACATTTTATTATCACCTTATAAGAAACTAACTCCTGATCAATTCTGGTTAATTTGTTGATTAATTATGCCCATGTAACTTCACTAATTATATTCTTACATTTTATTTTTAAAAACAATTTGAACACGAACCTATTATATGTCTAAATCCCTATTTATACTTATACAGTTGAAGTTTGTTATATTTGAATTTATTAGAAGTTATTCTAAATTGAAGATATTAAAGTAAAATGAATTTAATTATCCTATAAAAACATTAAAATAAAGGAAATTTAGTTACCCTGTAAAAATAAAGAGTTTAAGAATGAAGAAAAATTATTTGATCCTATCAAATTTTCTAAAACTTCAAAATTTCCTTAAGGTTTTAATTACTTTATCCAAAAATAACATGGGAGAAGAGTGTTACTTAATAACACGCATCATGATTAGTTTAATTAATTAAAAAGTACAGAATCATGTAAATCTTTGAATTAAAAACAAAATATAAATTAAGCACATATAATCAAAAATTAAAAATTACACATCATGAGATTTATTGAATTAAACACATAATTTTATAATTTTTGGTAAATTTTAACCAATAATAAATAATGTGATTAAAATTATGAGCGTGTGAGATAGTGTATCAACAGTATTGCTGACTTTGCTCATTCATAAGATATGTTAAAATCTTTGAACAAAGACACGTGGTGAAAAACAATCACTCCCCATGAAGATATTTAAAAAGATAGATCCTGTAGAAGATATTTGTATTTTTTTTATTGATGATTATCAAATTTTCTAAACACCTCCAAAAAAATTTAAAAACACTCCTTGGTTAATTTTTAATTCTTATCTTTTTGCTTATATCACCTCCAAAAATTAGTACTTTTATAGGACAGAAAATTGTATAATTTATACCAATCTTAAAACCAAATGCTTTATTAGTGATCACTTTTAGTTCACCTGACGGGAAACTTCTATCCCATATGAACATCGAAAGCTAAAGAAGCTAAAAAGATGTTCTACTTTAGTGCCACTCGTCGTAATAATTAAAATTAAGAGTGAATGTTTGAAGTTTAGTAACAAGTTGCTTGGAATGTCAATTCGTTGAAAATATCCCCTACCATTTTTTTTTTCTACTTCCACAACTGGAGCAGTTGATTGGTTCAAATACACACAAGTGTGGATGGTCCACCTGATGAGTGAAATTGCGTCCGTTGTTTTTGACCATTTAAACTCAAATGGAGCATTAGTCGGTTAATGAAGCATCTATATTGACTTTGATGTTTCCATGTGCAAGGTCCAGCTGGTTTATATAGTGTGGTTTATATAGTTACTCATGATTTATTGGTGTAAATGTTTTTGATATTTATTCTACTCGATTTCCTAATACTTGGTATCAGAGCAGATGGACTAGCTAGGATCACCATTAGATACTTGCGAATTGAAATGACTTTCGCTCGAGGAGAAGATTACCATGTGGGAAAGACTCACACTTCACACTTGAGGGAGAGATTATTGGAGTACACGTGTGAGATAAAGTCTCACATCATATAGAAATAGAAAAGTTGACCATCATATAAGTGAGGAGAAGACTCATAAATTTGAGCCTTAAGGTTTTGGGTTAAAGTGTGGTGTCTAGTTAACTTATATGGTTACTCATGACTCATTGGTGTAAATCTCCCCAATATTTACCCCCTCAATTTCCTAAATTTTTTTCAGATTCAAACTCATTACCAACAAGTCACCAAGACACAACTTTACCATTGTGTCAGGGTTCACCCTCAGCTGGTTTATAACTCTTGAAAATAATATTGAAGATCATGAACAATATCTTTTTGAAGCATGTGAGCATTGCTGTAAAAAATTTATTTGTGATATCTCATGCAAGTTTCCTGGAAAACAATATGAACCTTTCAAACGTGATGATACTATAGAACTAGTAAAGGTGAAAATTCGAACCTAGGAAGTGAAGAAAAACAAAAAGGAAGAGAATATTGATTTGTCTAGATGTGAAAAACTCAGTGTGAGAGACAAGTATTTGTAGGGTAGGAGGGGACACATGACCATTTGAATAATTAATGAGGCCCAAGTTTATGTGCATGAGACTTTCACTCCTTACTAGCCACTTTGAAAGCTTATATCACAAGATGATATATAAATTCTTGAGCCAAAACTATTCTAGGCAATGTGAGACTTTGCCTTTTGAAATATCTTTTCAAAATCCAAAAACACAAACAATCCCCCACAAATTACATAAGGTAAAAGAAAGCATTCTGAGAAAATATTTTAAGAGAAGAATAATTGAATTCATGGGTTCATATGAGATGTAATGCGTCAGACATGGTACAACAAGTTATATGAACCAAACCTAAATTGATATGACTTAACACAATAATATAGTTGGTGTAGCAAGCTATAGGAACTAGATATGTCATATTGGATCATCTAATAGTAGATACGTCACATAGGATCGTCTAATAGTAGATATGTCATATAGTTTCCTTTATATGAAGTGAAACAGGGCATACTAGGTATAAGCTCAAATGGTAAAATTTCCTATCCTTATGCTTTTAGTAGTTACCGTCTAATAGTAAATGGAACTTATTTTTATTAACAACTTATTTAGTGTCCAACGCACTGCTATTAATCAAGCAACCAATGATATTATGAAAATAAGTACCAATGTATTGTGTGTTCTTATGAGTCCAAAAGGACATAACTAACTTACACAAATGATTTATATCCAATTACTTAACGTCTATAGGATTGTCATGTAGTGAAAGCATCTCTAGGTTGATTCCCTCACTAGAACATTCTATTTTTTGAATGTTCCCTCTTGTTGAATATATGTTGCGAAATTTCTTTAACATTTGAAATTTCAAGTGTACAAAGGCAAAAACATAATGAAAGGTTATCAACAACAAAATCATTCATACAAATAGTGGAGTAGAGAGCCACAAATGCAATGTATTGTTGTCCCTTCTCTCTCTCCTCAATAAGTTGTCACATAGAAGAAAAGACCATTTGTTGATAATATAATTATTTAAGGAAAGCTCAAATGCCACATCAAATATTTTTTGAAGTCTATAAAAGTTAGCCTCATGGATCAACACAAAACATGATACTTTATTCAAAATTTGTAATTGCTGAAATTCTATCAAAAGTATTGGATGCTCAAAACCATAACTTAGAAAGCTTATATATCATTTGCTTAGCAAAGTTATTTTATTGTATTTGAGCTTAAGTGTATATCCTCTCTTTGAGATATTTGAATATTGTATTCATTCAAACTATTGTTTTAAAAACCCAGGAGTGACTTAGTAATCAAAGAATATTTGGTTTTTCTTAATCTTAGAGAGAGATTAAGGGTAAACCAAAAGTGATATAGATAATACTTGTTGTAACCAAGAGTGAGAGAGTAAAAAATAGTCTGTAACCAGTTGTGATTGGTGAAACCCTTTGTAGTTTGTGAAGAAGAACTTTACGTAACTTAGGTTAAGTGAATCGGTATAAACATAATGCTTTTACTCTAGCTTCATTCAAAACCTGTTTATTTTCAGTTGCTTCAATCTTATCTTTGGATACATAAGTTTGGTGAAAACTGTCTTTTCAAAAAAAATGTTATTAACATTTGGATGCTCTTGTTAAGAGCATTCTTTTCACATCTTTGATAAACTTATTTTTGAAACTCTCTATATTTCAAAAAAGCTTTAAGTTTTATCTAACACACTATTCAATCCCTATTCGAGTGTGATATTTGTCACCTTAGTGTGTTAGCAGTCTACCAATCATAGTATATCCCCACAATTCTTGTTGTTATCGATGTGCTGTGCTACTAAGCCATGCACGATCGGTATTTAGGAGTGCTCTAAAGATCTTGACAGGCTCATATACAAGTGACCCACTGAACCTCATATAGGTGATTTCATCAAGTGTATGCTGCAAATCATAAATAAGCCATAAGAGATATGATATATCAATCATTAAAATCATTATAATTTTTTAAACTTTCTCATAACCACATAAATTTAACTATAAAACTTATTCTCAAATTAATGCAGAGTATAGCACTTTCTCGTACCATAAGAAGGGACTAAAAATTGATTGAGAACAATTTACTGCTAGCAGAACTAACAAGTGACTTGTTCTTACTCGTATGAACGTTCTTCATGGATCTCCAATCACAAAGGTTGGGATTTTATCGTCACTTGTTTGTTTTCAAGTGGCTTAAGTCATATTTCCCTATATGTTTCTAATATCATATTCCTCCCTAGGGGTTTTGTCAGAAGATCTACTAAGTTTCCTTCCGACTTCACATAATCTATGAAAATTGTTCCATTCTTTAGCAGTTGTGTTACCACATTATATCTCAATTGTATATGTCTATTTTTTTTCATTGAAAGTTTTGTTCTTAGCTACAACTATTGTTGATTGAGAATCACGGTGCATAGATACTAATGGGGTTGGTTTCATTCCCAAAAAAAATATTAGCCAAGAAGTTTTCAATCACTGAGTCTCATTACCAGCCATTTCTAGAGCAACAAACTTGATCTAACTCCATTGTTGATCTAGATATAATAGTTTGTCTGACTTATCTCCATGCAACTATACTACCACCAAGTGTAAATACAAAACTATAATAACCCCATCTCTGGCGTGGTCAGCGCGAGGCCCCGCGCGGTTAGCGCCAGAGCCCTTCATGAGAGATCAGGTATGAGGTGTGGCAGATGGCGACGGAGTTGGCGCGATCAGCGCCAGAAGCTACTGGAAGTTGACGCCAGGGGTGCCAGGATGGCGCCAATGTCTCTGGAGTTTGGCGCCATGAGCGTCAGTGTGGCGCTGGGAGCGTCATTGTTTCTAGAGTTCCACGCGGATGGCGCGGGAGTGGCGCCAACAGCGCCACAGAAACCAACATATTGGCACGGTTAGCGCCAGAGGTGGCGCGATCAGCGCCAGACCTCTGGCAGGCCAACTATATAAGGCCATTTCGTGATTTTTGGGAGAAAATCACTATTCATCTTCTTCCTCTGACCCAGGCAGCCATGGATGAGCCTGGGAGCTTCAAAACTTCATCACACCTCACTCAAACACCTCCTAATCCTTAATAAACAAGATTAAGACCCTGTATGAGCCAAATTCCAGCCAAAGATTTGAGAGAAAACCCCATCCCTGGAGAACCTTGAGGAAAGCTGAGTCCAGTGAGGAAAGAAGGCAGCCCATGGAATGCTGAGACTTGGAGAGGCAATTAGTGGGCCTTCCTCAACATCTTTGAGGTAAGAAACTCAGCTTTCACCATTTAATTTGTGAAAAGGGTAATGGGGTGAATAGTAACCCATTTGGGTTAGGACTGGAATTAGGCTTAAGTTCTTTAGAAAAATATGATCAGGAGGTTGTTCTGAGGAATATGAGATATTGAAATTGGAATTCTGATGAAGTTTTGGTTTGAACTTGAGATTGGTATGAGTAGGAAAAATAGTGAATGGATAAGGGGTTCTGAGATAGAAATGAACCCAAGTGCATTTATAAGAATTGTTCATGAGGCCAAATAAACGGTGAATATGCATTAATATGTCTGTTTTGGCCATGGTTGATAACTGGTGAATTTATGCACATATAGACTATTGGATAGTCTGATACAGAGTCTTACCAAGACTCTAAGGCCATGGTCCGATTGAGAATGATCCTGTTAAGGATCTGTGAGGGGGTTTATGTAGTAATTAGGCCGATAACCCTAAGTTAGACAATGGAGAGGCTATAGGAAGGAATCATGTTTCCCTTCATTTCAACGGTTGAGTACCGTTGTTAGATACCTGGTATAGTGTTTCTGATGTTGACTGTGCTATTTGATTGCCAGAGGGCAAGACACGGGGGTGTCAGTAGCATGGACCAACCAGCTGAAGAATGAGGATAAAGCACGGTCTTACCAGGTAAGTTCAGTGTTCCTTGGAGTGATTTCCCTGCTTGGGGTCACTATGTAATTGTATTATGTGCTCGGGATAAAATGAACACTATGTTGTATTCTAATTAATGATAGTGTCTATGGTAAGTAGTGTTAACTCAACACTAGGATAGAGGATGAGGTGTGTTTGGGTATAAGAGAAATATCCATGATTTTCTAGTGAATGATGAACACTATGTTAGTGTTCTGTGTTTGATGACGAACTCACTTTATGCTATTATTATGCGTAGCTTTGAAATGGTGTAATATTGATATTGAATTGACACTGTGAGAGTGTCATGCTTTTTACTAATTATGTGATTGTTATGCATGGCATTGATATGCTGTGATATTGATGTTGTGTTGACACTGTGAGAGTGTCTTGCTTGATATTGATTATGATATTGATGATGTAATGTTTGATCATGATATGATTGGATTTGATTGCTTGTAATCTGCTGGCCAGTAGACTGAGGAACTATGGACCCTTTTGGGAATGTGCCCACGAGTAGGTGGATGATCTCCCTTAGGGCAATCCATAGGCGTCCATGTAAATCCTGATTAGATGTACCCACGAGTAGATGGATGAGCCTATTCAGGTATTGGGCGGCAAGTCCTGATTAGATGTACCCACGAGTAGGTGGATGAGCCTATTCAGGCATTGTGTGTGAAAGTCCTGAGTTGAGAGATTCCTCAGGCATTGTGTGTGAAAGTCTTGAGTTGAAAGATTCCTCAGGCATTGTGTGTGAAAGTCCTGAGTTGAGAGAATCCTCAGGCATTGTGTGTGCTAGTCCTGAGTTTAGTGGAGAGCCATTAAATGGACAATCCTCCTCAGGTACAAATTAGAGTACAGTGAGATTCTGGGGACTTGTACTTGCTAGACGATTATCCCCAAGTGAGGGACTAGGTTACAGAGAACCTATTCCTTGGATCATTGTTACCTCAGTAATGATGAAGTATTATAGATAAGATGAATATATATATATAGATATGAGATAGTTATGAGATAAGAAAGCCGAGAAGGCTGAGATATATATATGTTATGAGATGGAGAATTAAAGCTCATGGAGCTTGAGAGGGCCTAATTTCTTAGATAGGAGGTCTCTCAGTATAGATAGTAAGTGCACAGGCCTGGTTAGGCGTGTATAATAGACAGTATGAGTGATTTGTGGTAAGAGAATACAGATGGCTATGGATAAGTCATATTGTTACAGTAGGCAGTTGATAGTGAACCAGGGGGAGGAAAGACCTCCAAGAACCCTGGCTTACTGAGATTCTTATCTCACCCCGTGTGGGATTTATGTTGCAGGTTAGAGTACAGAGGATAGATCTCTGATAAGAAGCCGGAAAGGTCAAGCACTGTTGCTGCTTGGATTAAAATCAGATATTGATGAGGTAGTTTTCTGTCTCCTGTCATATCTTTGTAGATATGGTTTAGATCTGCCTGGTTATGGTTGTTTGTTGGATAATGTCATCTGGATCATTAGGGGTTAGAAATAGTGATATATAACATGCTTCTGTTTATGTACCATACATAATATATCAAGAATACTATTCTTTTATGCTTCCGCAGTGTATTTATGCCATTCTGATATTATAGTAATGATAACACACTGGGTGCACACGGGGTGTTACAAAAACCACTAGTGGACTTTGTCTCATATGAATCGGAGAACTAGTTAACATCACTATACCCTTATAGTACAACAAGAAATCCACTATATTCAATACCATAATCCATAGTACCTCTCAAATATCTCAAGAGTCTTGCAAGTGCATCCCAATGGTCATATTATGGCTATGAGGGTATCTACTCAATCTACCTATTGCATATGCAATATCAGGTCTAGAGAAATTGATTAAATGCAGTAAGCTCCCAATGATTTGGGCATATTGAGTTTGATCAATTGGTTCTCCTCTATTTTTATTCAATTAAGAATTAGCATCATAAGGGGCACTGACTCTTTGAAGGGAAGTTAAAAAAAAGGGGTTTCGTGTAGAAGTGATGGAGATTAACAAAATTATCAACCTTGATCATGAAGATTTAAGACAATGTTATGGCTTGTGTTCAACTAATAACAAATTGATTTGGATTTTGATTAGATTTTGATTTTTGAAATAGGGTTTTTTCAGGACTTTGTTGTAGGGTTCAACAAAGGTTTTATTTTTTACTCACATTGTTGTAGGGTTCGACAATGGGTTAAGTTTTGTTTTGTGTGTTGATGTGAGTGTAACTAAAAGGGATTTTAGTGGAAAGATTTGGCTAGTTTGTTGAATCTAGTCATATGTTTTTCTATCCCTATCTCCTTTTTACTAATTGAATATCTGTTTAATTGATTTTATATGTTAGTAACACATTAAGGTTTTTTGAGGCTCTTTTATCTAATAATAACTTTGATTTCGTGATTTCATTTCATTCAATCTATCCAATATAAGAGGGTGGTAAAAATATTTTGAAAAGGATTTTGAAAAAGTTTAAAAGATTTCAAGAAATTCTATTCACCACCTTTAGATAATTCTGCCTTTTGACCAACATATATATCTCTTTTATTATCATATTATATCACCTATCATAATATGTTTTTCTCTATAATATTTCCTTATCTTACTAAGTGTTAAATTATACGTAAAGAGTCCAACAATATTTTTGTAAAAATAATTTTATTCAAATTCTAATTAAACAAGTTCAATTATTTGTTTTTACCCTAGATTGTGTGGAATTGGAAAAACAATAATGTTGCCAAATGATAAAATTATTTGTTGAATCAATTAAATCATTTATCAAGTCGTGCAACGTGGATTGAATATTTTGACATAATATTAATCACTCTAGAAGCATATTAAGGTGTTGTCGTGTGTATGTAAATTGCTAGCCGAAATGTGTTTTGACTAACTTCTTTAAAAAACTTTTAACTTTCAAAATTAGCCGTTACAAGTCTTTTCATCTCCAAGTTCAAGATGGACCAAATTACCTAGGATATATTTTTTCGATAATTAACATTTGGATCGATTTTACATTAATATCGATAAAGAAGTAAGTTATAATATTACTATTTTTACTTTAAAAGTCATAATCGATGCTACGACTTCTATATTATTATTTTTTTAACTTAAGTCGTAAAAAAAGTTATTTTATGACTTCAGTTAATTTTTAAAAATTAATTAATATTATTGTACCAAATTATTAATTTCCTTAATGATAATTGTAAAAATTAATTAACAAAATTTTAAAAAAGTTAATATTATTTGATAAATTATAAGTTAATATTAGAAACAAAAAGTATCTTAAAATTTTCATTTAAATATAAGTCTTTTTAATTTTAAGTATTTTTTATTATTTTTTTAATTTATAAAAAAAATAATATTCTCAATATTAGTAAAAGAAATATATTAAAAAAATATATCAAAAGTATAGAAAATATTAAGTAAACCATTTAAAAAATATAATCAAATTCAATAATATTAAATAAAAACATATAAAAAATATTAAATAAAAGTAAAAAAATATTTATTAAATAGTTAAAATAAAAAATTATTTATAATTTTTTAAAAATTTAAAAAAAAAACAAATTTTATCACCTTTTAACTTAAAAAAATACATTTTATGGCTTTAAAATAATAAAGTAAAAAAAATTATGATTTTGAGGTCGTAAAGTAAAAAAAATATGAAGGATGGCTTATAAACCTTTTAAATAACAAAAATATCAAATTGAATTTTTTAAAAATATGAAAAATCATTTTGAACCTTTTTATCAACAAAAATGATCAAATTAAATTTTTTTTAAAAGAAATATAAAGGACCGTTCTGATAACAAAAACAACCTATGCTTTGAGCACGTTGCCACGTAGAGGCTTCATAACGGTTGTTTCATGTCACAGCATACCTTTCCATTATGTCATGTTATGGACTTTGACGGGAAGTTGATGCCGTTTGTAAACATGTGGAACTAAAATAAAATTTTTAAAACGTAAAGATCAGATTGAAAGAAAAACAAAAGCATAAAAGATCGCAATGTGTATTTTAACCAAAAATTTACAACAACACAACTCATGGACAAGGCTCAATCAAAAGTTCTTCTCATACAAAGCGTGCTACTTGTATTGGGTATAACTCAAGTCTCACATCGATTATAGATAGTGTCAAGTTAGAGTATATAAGTGAAGAACAATCCTCACCTTATGAGTTAGTTTTTGGGGTTGAGTTAGGTCAAAATCCATATTCTAATATGGTATCAGAGCCTATCCTAGATCCATTAACGGACCACCCATCATGTTATCCACGCACCAAGTCCAAAAATGCTGGACGTGAGGGGGTGTATTGGAAATAACTCAAGTCGTCAGAGTATATAAATGGAGAACAATCTTCACCCTATAAACTAATTTTTGAAATTGAGTTAGGTAAAAATTCACATTCTAATAACTTTATTGCCAATTAATAATACTCTTAATAAAACTAATTAAGTGTATGCTTGAAATATAGGGCCAAGTTGCTTGCAATCTTCCAACATTCCTTGGCATTAATAGCCTGTAAGCTCCAGTCCTCCACTTCCAATATTCCTTGAAGATGGTGACCTCTACAATTTGTTATTATTTTCTTTTTTACATCCAGTCCTCCACTGGACCAATTTATAGAAATCCGTTTCATATTTATCTTCAAATAAAAACAAGTCCTTTGATAACTGCATGGCCCACCCGAGAGCAATTTGCCACCGCTGTTTTTGACCTTTTCGGCTCAAATGTGGAGTGATAATAACGTCAGGTGCAACATCTAGATGTAGTATCTCAGCATAATCATCACGAAAGACTGGACCTACTCCAACCATTTTTTTTTTACCATCCAATTTCGTCTAGAAAGAATTTATGATTAATTTGGATTTTGATAAAATGATAAATAATGTCTAATAAAAAATTGTCTATGTAATATTTAATAAAATAATTTTTTAATAATCCAACTCAAATAATATCCAAACAATTCAACTTTAATTTCACCCATTATCCTCTTCATCACAACATAATCGACACATCTATAATGACTTTGATTCTTTTATGTCCAGGGGGTCCAGCGGGTTTGTAGCGTGTCCTGAAATAAGTACTTGGTATTTTATTTGCCTTATAAGAAAAATAAATTCAATTAATTTTATTGTAAAAATAAATTTATTATAATGTTGTCTTTTTTTTGTTTTCTCCTTTGATTGATTGGAAAGAAAGAAAAAAAAAAACAATAATGTTGTGCTTTGAGAGAATTATTTGTTGAATTAGCAAGTATATGATTCAGCCTAGCTAGCTAGTCTTGCAACATGGATGGAATTTTGTGACATGATATTAATTACTCTAGAAAATATAAACTAGTTCTTAAGGATGGGAAGTAGAAAACGTGTAACGACTAAAATCAGTATTTTGTTCCAGTAAATTCACATAGATAATCTTTTTTTATTGGTGCAAGTCATATAGATAATCTTACATTAAATATTTACTTTTCAAAAATATGAAAATAAATTTTCAGTGATTAAATGTAGGTATAACACGTATTTTTGAAGTTCTTCAATCCTGGATAATAATAATAATAATAATAATAATAATAATAATAATAATAATAATAATAATAATAATAATAATAATATCCATCTTTAATAAACTTTTGTTTTTACTAATTAATACTAAACAGATGAAATATTCTTTTGAAACAAGGCTTCAACCTTCATCGCCTCTTTCCCAAAAAACAAGGAAACTAAAGGGGTGAGACATTCTTAGAGGGCTTTAAGGATTCAGGGTGGTCTTGACTCTTCTACCCAACAATTCATTTGTCTAACTCTGCAGGTTTTACCCTCACCATGTCTTTAGTGAGCCTATCATAACTATAATTACGTCTATGCCTGTCATTTTACCCAGGTCCCATAACTTAAACGCTTCCAATTTCCTTCTCCTTGACCCACGCTGTTACCCTTATGCTTACATACACAAGACACCAAACTCCGAAGTCAAGAACAGATTATATCTCTGCATGTTGTAAGGGCCGGGGAAAGTGCTATCAAATCCTGTTAACAGAATGTATATTAACAGGTATGGATTCAGTGGCTTTAGAGAAGAAACGTCATTGTGACTTTTCCATATTTTTATTATTAGTGGACAACACCTTAAACAAGTCACTAGTAATTTAATAGATAAAATTAGGAAAAGTCACGTAACTTTCCTTACTTAAAATTCATTGGATCAATTTCCTATGTTATCACATGACACCCCTATATATGCATGCCTATGAATAAATATTAAAAATTTTGTTGAGAAAAAAAAAATATCAAACGAGAAAATAATAAAGCTTTCAAGTTTTATATTTCATTGTAGAAATTAAACACATTATTATAAAATTTACAACACTTACACACTTTACTATATTATATCATTTACTAACTTCACCGATTACAAGTTTTATCTTTTGAAACTTAGAAAACATTATTATACAACAAAGTGAGGACGACAATATAAGAAGTGATAAAATACAATACAATACAAAACAGGTAGAACTGGAGCATGCTTAGTATGTTGAGTCTTTCATATGTGTGTGTGTTTGTGGCATTGAAGACAACCTCGACGACATAGCAAGCTCCTTGGCAACCTGCTCCATGGTAGGGCGAAATCGTGGACTTTCGGTCAAACAGGAAATTGCTATCTTCACAATTGATATCACCTCAACAACAGTACGGCTTGTTGGATGAGGAAGACGTTCGTCCAACCTATCCATCAATGCCATATGATCAAGTGTTGAGGTCGTACCATAAGAAGATGTAACATCACCAGGGTGCTCTCCAAACAATATTTCCAGTGCTAAGACCCCAAAACTATACACATCACATTTCTCATTTGCTTCCATTGTGTATGCAAGTTCTGCAACAAATTTTAAAATAGTTATTATATATATATATATATATATATATATATATATGCTAAATATGACTCTAGTGATAAGAACAAAATAGATATATAGTATTGAAGAAAGGAAATTATGACAAGGTCGCTATTCAACTATTGAATTTTGTTTTGAATTTTTAATAAAAAATTATTAATTTAACTCTTTAATATATTAAGTTTTTTATAATTAGTTAAGTAATGACATGATATTATTATAATCATTTGATAATATTAAAAAAATTTATTTGTAGAATGACACGTTATCATTTAACTAATATTAGATATTTAAAATAAAAATTTCAACATATCAATGATTTAAAATAACAAAAAAATTATTAAGAATTTAAAATAAAATTAGATTATTATTAAAGACTTTAAACATATTTAAATGTATCATAAATTAGTATTGAAGAAAGGAAACTAAGTACCTGGAGCAGCATATCCAAAGGTTCCGGCAAATGAGGTCCAATTGGATGAATTTGGATTAAGAAACTTAGCTGTTCCAAAGTCTGAGACATGAGCTACATAATCCGAATCCAAAAGAACATTCTTGCTTGATATATCGCGATGAATGATTGGAGGTGAGCAATCATGGTGCATATAGCATAAAGCATTTGCTACACCTTCAACAACATCCACCCTTTTATTCCAATCAAACGCAAGTGCTTGTTCATCATCCTTCAAAATCTTCTTGACATCGCCCTTCTCCAGGAATTCACACACCAAAAATGAGTATTGTGAATGTGAACAAAATCCATGTAACTTTACAATGTTACGGTGTCGGATTTCTGTCAAAGCTTGAATCTCACTTGTGAAAGCTTTCTGATTGAGCAATTCTCCATTTGGAACTGAATGGAGTTTCTTCACAGCAAGGACTTCACCAGTAGGCAATAAGGCTTTGTAAACACGTCCTTGCCCTCCAACCCCAATGAGATATTTGTCATCAAAATATTCTGTGGCTTCAATAATATTCTCAAACATCATTTTGCCACCAAAATTCCACACTGGTAATAAGCTTGGAGATAGTAAATCTGTAGCCTGGTCTTGTTTTTTCTTTGAATTTTGGCGTAAATAATACCAGACTCCGAAAACAAATAATGCAAGCATCAGAATGGCCAAACTAAGGGGTAAAACTGATATCAAGACTTTCTTAGCATTATGATTGTGAGATTTCTTCCCACTTAATGATGTGCAAGGCTCCAAGCCACTGACATTGCCACACAAGCCTTTATTATTTCTCAATGTATCAATGGTAGTATTTTTGAGGGCTAAAATGTTAGGAAGTGGACCCTCAAACTGGTTGTATGATACATCAAAAGATGTCAAACTTATCATACCATCCAAGCTAGAGAGACCACCTGAAAGACTGTTGTGTGAGAGATTCAATCTTTCTAAGCCTTGTATTCCTCCAAGCATTGGCGGTATTGTTCCACTCAACGAATTTCCACTCAGATCAAGACTTGTAAGATATTTCAAACTGCCAATCTCTGAAGGAATATTTCCCTCAAATTTATTCTGGCTCAGATCCATGGACAATAAATTGAGCAAATCTCCAAGTTGTCTTGGGATTGAGCCAGTCAAATCATTTGACCCAATCTCCAAAAACTTAAGTTCCTGCAATGATGATATTTCTATGGGAACATTTCCTGAAAGATTATTGTTGCTGATCAAGAGATCAAACAAGAAGGTCATGCTACGTAGTTCTTGAGGAATGGTTCCTGTAAGATGGTTTGAGGATAGGTGAAGTACGCGTAAGTTGAACGCTCCACCTAGTTCTGGTGGGATAACACCTGACAAATTATTGTTGGAGATCATGAGGCTTGTGAGGCTATGGAACTTTCCCCACTTAGGTGAAACTTGACCATGAAAATTATTATCACTCAAATCGATGTAGTTCAAGTTTGGAAGTACATCAAAAAAATCTGTTATATCCCCAGATAGAAGATTTTGCTGAAGCCTGAGTCTTTTAAGGCTGTAGCACTTCCTCAAACTCTCTGGAATTTGGCCAGTGAAATTGTTATTACCAGCAGTGAAGTATTTCAAGTTTCCACCAAGACAAACATTCTGAGGTATTTGGCCTATAAAATTGTTATCAGCTAGCTGCAAAC
>PYAF01004221.1:388045-398984 GCA_007407185.1 Glycine tomentella
ATTACCAGCAGTGAAGTATTTCAAGTTTCCACCAAGACAAACATTCTGAGGTATTTGGCCTATAAAATTGTTATCAGCTAGCTGCAAACATTCCAAGCCAGTAAGCTTCTCCAATTCTATTGGAATCTCACCACTAAGATCATTTCCAATAAAACATATCACTTTGGCATTTGTTAAATTTCCAATAGAGGGAGGAATGGACCCAGTGAGTTTATTTGATGATAAAGATAACATAGTGAGCTTGGTCAAATTTCCTAGAGTGGAAGGAATGGACCCAGAGAGTTGATTTTGAAAAAGGTGAATGGATTGCAAATGGGGCAAGTTACCTAAGGAAGGTGGAATTGATCCAGAGAGGTTGTTGTCATATATATCGAATGTGAGAAGAGAATTGAGATTTCCCACTTCATTAGGGATAGGACCAGAGAGACCATTGGCACTAAGATTAAGATATTTTAGTTTGGACAAATTACCAATGGTATTGGGAATGCTACCAAAGAGTTTATTAGTGGACAAATCAAGAGTGCTGAGATTGGACAAGGCATCAATTTGAGGAGGAATACTTCCAGACAAGTAGTTGTAACTCATATTCAGAATCATGATGTTTGGAAGTAATGAGAAGTTAAGACTTTGAAGCGTACCTCTTAACCCAACACGTGTGAGATTTATGTTGGAAACAGAATTGGACACATTACATGCAATTCCATGCCAATTGCAAGGATTATTGCCACTCCATGATGAGAGGGAAGCTTGACTTTGGTTGTCAAGGTTGGCTTTCCATTTCAGCAAAGCGTTTGCTTCTGAAGCAATCTCAGAAGAAGCAGCAAATGCACAGAAGTACATCACAAGAAGCAGCGAAAGTGGTTGGAGCTTCATGGACAGAAGATATGGAAACGTGAACACCATGAGGAAATTTTGAGGAAAGATTCAAACACAGATTGTCTGATACAATCAAGTGAAGGAGAAGTACTTACAAGCAATTCATGGGATATGCATACTTATATGCAAAACATCAGTGAAACAAGAACCGAAGTCAAGAAATATTGTAATTTTTCTTTCGTTGAAGAAGTCAAGAGATAATTGTATCTACAATCACTTATCCACGTGTTTCGTGGTTTGATTTTGTTAGACACATTATACCATTATGATTTTTTTTTACTACAAATTGGAGATATCATTATCAAAATATAATTTATAAGTGAGAAAGAACTTGACTAAAAAAAAAAAAAAGAAGTGAAAAATAACCTTAATCTTATAAGTTAACTGGTAGGATTAAGTTAAGCTTATATCCAAATTTGTAAAAATAAATTAGACTTTTTTATCCTTTATCTACATTTTAGTTTTTAATTTAATTAGTTTATTAAATTTCAAAAGTTTCACTATAGAGTTTAGACCATTAGAATTTTTAGTTAAACAATTTAATGACATGTGACAAATTATAAGAGATATCATAGTTAAAATTTAGTCTAAACGAATATAACAAAGTAAAATGAAATTTTTTAAATACAAAATCCAAAACTAAAACTTACAATATAGATAATAATCCAATTTTTTTTTTAATTTCTTCTTTATCTTCGTTGAGAATTATTTTAATGTCAAATTATCCTTGAAAACTTTAAATAAAATATTTATAACTAATTTTTATTTCTAATGAACATAATAGAACATTTTTTTAGGGCAACATAATAGAACTTAAAATTCAATATAATTATTATTTTCTGGTATTTTGATTATGTGATTTTAATAATAATCTTTATATATTTTACAAAATTGCTGCTAAATATATATAAGTTTTATAAAAATTATTGTAATAAATTAAAGTTATGTATTATTAAATATATAATTTAGAAAAAGTATTAATTCGTTGCAGTCCCTTATACATTTTAATTAAATTAAATCATATAAATGGTATAATATTAAAAACTAATTAGGATGAAGACTGAAGAGAAGCGATAAATTCATAATATGGAAGTAATTAAAGTGAGAAAGAAAATATCAAACAAGACAGCCGATCGCCGATCGCCGATCACCGATCAGAGGGGTCAATATATAAGTCTAGCTTGGTATCTCCCACGCGTTTACTTTACAACAGTGTTAATGTTAGCAAGCAGAAATTTGGATTTTTTATTATTTGAGGACATTTTTTACTTTACCACATTGAAGTCTTAAACTTTTTCTTTTTACGTTAAAAAGTGAAAAAAGGTTGTTTTTCAATTATTTTAAAATTGTAAAGAATTTTTTAATATGTAGTTTTTCTTATTTTAATTTTATATGATTTTATATAATATTTTTATATTTTTAATATTATTTTATTTAATATTTTTTCATTTTTGTTACATTTATTTTTAATATTTTAATATTAACAATTATACAAAATCATCCTGAAGAGAAAGAGGCAGTAGAAGGAAAATAATCATCAACAAATAGAGTCCAATAAGATGAAAGATCTCGACACATTTAGAAGAATTAGTTATGAGACATCATTCTACTATTAATATTTTTATTAAAAAAGGTATAACACATTATTAAAAATATTAAATAAAATAATATAGAAAAAATAGACATACCAAAAATTAAGCAAAATATTAAATAAAATCATATAAAAATATATTAAATAAAAAATATAAAAAATATTAAATAAAATTATATAAAAAATTTAAATAAAAATAAAAAAAATTAAAAATATATTTATCTATTAAATAATTAAATAAAAAGTTACTTACAATTTTAAATAAAATTGAAAAAAACAATTTTTATCTCTTTTTAATGTAAAAAAATAAAAAAAATAAAAAAATCTTTACGACTTCAAAGTCGAAAAAAAAAACTTTACAACTTCAAAGTTCTAAAGTTAAAAAAACCTTTACCGACTTTAAAGTCATAAAGTAAAAAAATTTAACAAAATCGTAAAAAAATATTATGACTTCAGTTTAAAAAGTAAAAATAAATTATAACTTTAAAATCATAAATTTGTTTAAAAAAATTAAATTGAAGTCATAAACTATTGTACAACTTCAGTTGAAAAAAAGTAAAAAAAAAATTAAAAATAGTAATATTAATTATGATTTTTAACTTGGACATCTGTTACAACTAATCTTTTTTTAATAATTTATCTGAAATCGATCCCAAATAACAATAAAGAAAAAGAAAAGCCCGCAACTGATAAAGGAAAACCCTGTAAATTTCCATAATGTAATAATCCATAGGTAAATTTCAAACTTCCACGTAACCATTTTTGTAACAATGTATTTTTTTTAACTACAAGACTAAGTGTTTTAATTAAAATATAAAAGAAATTTAATTTAATTTATGTTATAAATCATTGAGTTTTAAAAATATAATAAGTTTAATTATGTGTTTTAGACTAAGTTGTTTCTTTTGCAGTTGAGTGTAATTAAGAGTTGGACTTTTGATATGAAGGGAGGGGAGTTACTATCTATTTATCAAGAGGCTATCAAATTTATCTATTTTAGAATTATCATTTTCATGGAATCATGATTTTATTGAATAAAATACATATGATCATTTCATTATATATTATTTTTCACATCCTTTTATTGTTGATTCCATTGTTATATTTTTTTGCACCTCCTTAATAATGTAGTTTCTACTCTCAATTATATTTTTTATATTGACAAGATTCGAATTTAAAGACTTTAGTCAAAGGGTCTCAATCTAATTCTATTCTATTTTGACCAATGATATATTTCTCAACATATATAAAGATGAATAGCTTTAAAAATACTCTCATAGAAGATAACATTCTAATTTATATACGAAGGTGATATATTTTTTTAATTGATTAAATTTGATCGAAACATAAAAAAAAAAAATTGTTAATAGATTATGAAACCCACAAAATTAGCTGCATGGGCACTGTTTGGTTCACCTGATGACGAACCTCCTCTGCCAAGAAAGAATTGTCCAATATTCCTTATCATTTGTTTTTTGGGATCTCCACCAAATCTCTACTAGATCAATTGATAGCAATTCGTTTCATATTACCTGTAAATCAACTGCATGGGTCCACTTGATAGAAATTGTGCCCTAGCTGTTTTTGTCGTTTTGCTTCAAATAATACGCTTTCAAAATACCGTGCAGCTGCCGCTAATGCGTGTTGCGTCCAATAACGGAAGATGACACCTACTGCACTATCATTTTCCAGCAATAAGCCAAATAACCTAGAAGTCTATATTGACGTTGAATTTTGCATTTCAGGGAAGCTCCAGTTGGGTTTTGTTGCGTGTCCCAAAATTACTGTGTTATTTTATTTACCTTCTACAAATAAATTCATGGGACAACTTTTTTTCCTCAAGTCTAAAATATAAAAAATATACATGTATTTTTTTTGTCTCTTTAATAATAAAAAAAATTATAACAGGAAATACATTATAAATACATTAAATTTTATAAATTATATTAAGATAATTAATATTAGGTATTTTAGTAAATTTTATATTATTTTATTTGTATTGTTCATTATTCATCATTAAATAATGTATAATATTACAAAATTATCTTGTGATTTGTGTCTTTATTCTATATTATTATTATTCTTCTTTTCCTGTATTTTGGTGTGGATCATACAGGAAATTTTATTCCCTACTATAACGATAACGCTGTATTATTTGGTTTTACCTTTGAGCGTTTGGAACGGGGGAAAATGATGTTGCCATTTGATGAGGGAATTCTTCTGTTGAATGATGTACATGTATATATCATTCGCAGTGTGCGTGTAAGGATGTCCTTCGAAGCACGTATTATTAATTTCTGTTGGAAGAGGATTGTTATTAATATTTGGAAAGAGGCTTTTAGGCTAAAGGATTTTTGGAAGAGTAGAAAGATTTTGGAGAAGAGAGATTTTATTACTTGAACTTGATTTTATGGCTTGATACAAATGAGCAAATCCTATACCTATTTATACTTGGCCAACTTCTCATCCAATGGCTAAGATTTCTCCAACACAACTTTGATCCAATGGCTATAATTTAACTTCTACACAATTCCACCTAAATATCTATCTTCTACACACTTCCATACTTATCTATATCATTCTACTTTTAAAGATATTTCTAGAACACATTTCTAGAACATGGGCCAAATGGGCTTCACACTCTAAAAAATAGACTAATTGAGCATATGATTCTAAGAATTTTCTTAAACCCAAATAATTATTACAAATCAAATTTATTTTACATTCAACAATTTCTGCCTCCAATCTATTCAAATTACGTAAAAGCTTTGATCTAACATGCATGTATATATCCATCTTGTGTGATGAACAATCAAAGACACGGTCAGACTAGCAAGTCTTACAACATATATCATACTTTTGTGACATAATATATTAATTACTCTAGAAAATATATTATGAAAATAGAAAATGTGTGACGAGTAAATCATTATTCTGTTAAATATTTATTTTTGTAAATCCTGAATCATCATCATTACCATCGACTTTAGTTTGAGCTTTCTTGTTTCTTGTGTAGTACAGTCACTACAGTGACAGTTTTAATTTCAACATGAAAGGGACAGTGTGAAAGTAACCTCTTGCAAGTCCACCACGTATAATTATATTTAGTTATTATCCATTTGATCATTTCCTTTTTTATGAGTGGACAAGTTATTATTATCCATTGGACCATTTCCAAACAACTGCACTTACTAGTAAACAATATATATATATATATATATATATATATATATATATATATATATATAAAGTACAAGGAACTTTAAAATATTTTTTCGGATTTTTTTGGATAAATATCATATATTGATGTGAGATATTTATTATTAGTTTATCTAAATTACATCTATTATAAAAAAAGTTAAATAAAATTATTATGAATTATAATTTTTTAAAAAAATATTTAACATAAATATATACTCAAAATTTGAGTTCAAGGTTATTATTGATTAAACAAGATTATACTCATGTCAATTCATCCAAACGTTTTAGGATAATATTTATTAATTTTACTAATAAATTTTATAAATAAAAAATATGACTGATAACAATATGATGCTTTTAAAAAATAAGACAGTAGTGATTTTTTATCAAATATTTTAGTTTCTACATGATACTTAATATTCAAAAAATTATAATATATTATACATTTTACATAAGTTGGGAGAGTATAGTGTAATATTTACATAAGATAGAAGAAAAAAAATGAAGTATAATACCTGCCTTTGTAAGGGGAAAAAGAGTGTAATTTCCTCTGGAAAAATATGATACCATTTATCAAGTCAATGCAACTCTTGACTGGTGTCTTGCATAATTAATGCATACGTTGGTAAATTTCAAACTTATTTTGCTATTTGAAGGGAAAGATACAAAAAAGGACAAAACAAAGGAAGACTACAAACGCCGATATAAGAAAACCCTAGCATGTGCACTGCATCCAGGACCAGCCCTAATAAGTAATAACCCTTAGGGAGGGTTACATGATCACGATTTGATATGCTTCTAGATTAACCACTCAAATGAAAAATATTGAATTTCCTTCCTATTTTTAAAAAAATATATAAATGTACTTATTATTCAATAAAAGGGCTAAAAACGTCAGTAATACCCTAAAATTTATAGAAATTAATGTAAAACAGCAAACACGTTAGAGTAAAATATCCTTTTTTTACTTCATTAACGCTCTATCATCCCGTTTAATTAAAGTACTAAAAGGCAGGGGCTGAAATTAATATATAATTTAATTAATTTATTAAATTGACTCATACAAATAATTTTAATGTTCTATGATTGCATTAGTTTTTACTAAAAGCCAATTTAATCTTCTTAATTTTTTATCATTATTAATTAAGTATTAAAATATTTATTAATAGAAATATTAATAGAATAAATTACACTTTCCTCTCTTAAAAAATGCGAATATCACACTATCATGTCCTCTTATATTTCAAATTTTACTCTCTTTTCCTAACAAATTTGAATACATGACACTTTATTTCTTTTTAATTTTGCGTTAGAATTCTGTTTGTTTCCATTAAAATAAACTACATTACTAAAATATTCTTTACACTACACTACCACCTCCTCAAAGGTGCAAATATTTCACTGCACTCCCTTCTTGTGTTAAAATACATACTTCATCACTTAACTAATGCGTGCGCATATATATATATATATATATATATATATATATATTATTTTGAATATTTTCGTTTTAAAATGTTTGATAATTAATTTTTTAAACAATTATAAATTTTAATGTCTGTATACACACACGTACAAACATTTATTTGTTTATGTTAGTAGTGAATTTTTGTTATAATTAAATTTTATTTAATAATATATTTTTACATGAATATATTCATGTGAAAAGTTATGCGTTACATTTACCAAAATTAATAAATATAGTATTTAAATTTAATAATAGAGGATATTATGAGAATTAATTTTATATTATTTTTTATGACAAATGTTTACTCATTATTGAAGTACTAGATTTCCACTCTTAATTACCGTGTACGGGTATAAATGAGCTCCAATTGAAAATTTGAGTCGTAACATTAATTTCATTTCCAAATCAACATAATATTGTTTTCATAATTAAGTCACTTTATTAGCTTATTTGTTTTCGTGTTTTTAGTTCTATACCACTCTCTATTTAATGTTTGTAACCTAAAAAATTATCTATTAAAAGTGAGTTTTTTTTTTTTTTTTTTTTTTTTTTTTTTTTTTTTTTTTTTTTTTTTTTTTTGATAAAATCAAACCCATCATCTTTACCATCGTTCCTTTCTCTCTTCCCTTCTATTTAAAGTGGGTATGCTTAGTAATTATAGCACATAAAATAAACATATACTATTTAGTGGGTTAAAGTTGTTATATTTTTTTTTTGTTTGAAAAGGAAAAACAATTACTAATAATAAGTAATGTATATACATCTTTCAATTTGACAAACATTAAATTAAACTTAAAGTGAATTACTTTTGCACGTTAATTTCAAGAAATTAAGCTCATCAATTTCAAGAAATTAAGCTCATCAATTTCAATGAAATTTAATAATTTGATACTTTGTCTTTTTAGGAGAAAATATTAATGTCCAGTATACTGACACGTACAAACCTCAGTTGCAAATTGAGTTAGAAAAACTTTATTTTCGTTGGGTACTTTAAAAAAAAAAAAAAAAAACAGATGAAATATATACCGTAATATGACTTTATATGAGTCAAGAATTTGTATAATAGTTAAATCAATACTAAGGTTAGGTAGATTTCTTGTGAATGAGATCCTGCAAATTAACATATCATTATCATCGCGAGTCGTCTTAGAATAGCCTCCTCAAAATTCAATCATCCACTTGAAAATTTGAGCACTAAGGCAAATTCTCACTTCTATGCGTATTTTTTTTCCTAACCTAACATTTTTTTTCCTAATCTAACATGATGTTAGGATATGTAACGCGAATAATATTAAAGATGAATAAAATAAATAAATACATAAATATGTATAAGCATACATTATTACATGAGAAGTTTTATAGGGGTACATAGTAAACACCAATATACATCTTGGATCTAGCTCCATGCGTTCTTTCCACGGTTAAAAGTTTACAATGTGAAAAGAATCCATACGTTGTAATATAAAAAAGAATAAATAACACAAAATATATACAAATTATATAAAGTAAAAATATTATATTTTTAAAAAATAAATTTTTATAGAAAGTTAATTTTTATATTTAAACAATTTCATATTTCTTCATTACACTTGAAATGAATGAAAACATCTGAATAACTTCTTATGCTAATTAAACAAATATTAAATAGAAGATGTAACGTGAATGATATTAAAGATGATTAAAGAAAATAAATATGTAAAAGTATACATTATTACATTGTTGAGCAAAAGAATTAAGTCAAGACTTGTTTCTATTCTAATTATTGATATCTTATTTACAATAATCATATAATGAAGAATAATTTAGATTAAAATTTAAAATACTTTGTTCTTATTATCATAATCTCTATCATGATAATAAATATCTAATTTTATTAAAGGACTTGTCAAATTAATAATTTAATTAAACAATAAATATGATAATAAAATAAAGAATAATTATTTATTAAAATTGATAGCATGATGAAGTGGATCTTAAACATACACATTTATCTCCAACACCACAAGCATCACCTTGTATAATAGTAGCTCAGATTGTGATTGCTCAATCTGACTTTGCATTCTCTGCTTCTGAGCTCTCACTGGATCACGATCGATCTTAAAAGAAGAAAATTTAAAACTATCAAATGCAAAAAACATGAACAATTGTCACTCACAATTTAACAAAAAAGTGACAAAGCAAGACGAAACAAAACAAAACATCGAGAACACTAATCTAAAGCACCTACAACTGCCTTGTTCTGAATGTTGCGAGCACAATTAGCATACTTCAGAGTGTTCAATGTCTCTTCAACATTGTGTCAACAGGACTAACATATGCTGCAACATTACAAACAGATTAGACGTGATGCATGCGATATTAAAAAGTGTAATTTTTTAAAATCCACCTAGCAAGTACATAACGGTTTTTTTTGTTTCCTCCAAGAGAATCCTACGTATTCATTATCCAATTCCACAAGACACTCAATTCAGAAGCTGATCTGATGGTATTTCAAACAAACAATAATACTTTTAAAATAATGAGTCAAAGAAGCCATCAGCTATGGAGTGAGATACAGAAAGAATCATGCATATTTAATGCAGAAAAAATCATACATATTCAATGCAAATTTCAACATGCACAAAATCAAAAAAGAGTATTGGATCAAGTGCAACACGAACAAAGCATAGATTCAAACAGAAAACATACCTGAGGTTCACCGGGAACAACGGAGATGCAATCAGTGCATCCAAGCATAAGCTCTGACGTGATTAGAGGCACAATGTTGATGGCAACTCGAACACCGTCGTTGTTGTCATTGAAGACAAACCCTTCCTCCTTTTGGTCCCCGCTCATATCAGAATTGTTGTCCCACTCCATTCCCGAAGCAATCTCTTGGATATTAATTAGAAACATACATTGACAACATTGGATTTTAATAAAACAACGTTAAGCGAAAAATAACAACATCCATTTTATTAAGAATTGATGTTAACTTAGAACTCACAACATCAATTTTAAAATGACGGATATTAAGAGAAACTCACAAATTATTTAATAGCCGATGTTAATAAAGATACTTTATTTACAAAAAATATCATCATATTTTGTATCATATTTTGTTAACGTCAATTTTTATTAGAACTATTGTTATCTTGCTGACGTTAAATCTATATCTGCTAGTAGTAATTTCCTCTATCTTGTGTAATTGCATGAGTGGAAACTGAAAAGAAAAGGATGAGTATTTTTAAGAAGAAAAAAGTGAGAGGAGGAAATTCATTTCCTTTTAATTTCAATCTGCAATTTTTTTAAACTTCCAATAGAAAAATTTCATTCCAATCACATGTATGTAATGTGAAAAAAGCATGGTAGCCATCTGAAGCATAACAGCACTTTCATAGAACCCATCATTCTTGGACCAAAGATCAACACCTCTAAATCGCTAGCCCTCCACCAACCATTGGTTGGCAACCACCAAGGCATTGGCAACCAGAAAAATGAATTTGAAATTTGAAATTTGAAATAAGAATAATGGAGAAATAGAAACAAAAAAGTATATTAACAATTTTTTATTCTTCAATTTGTCTATATACTCTTCCTCCAATGAAGGTAGAGGACGGTATTACTGTTGGAAGAGGATTGCTATTAATATTTGGAGGGAGGCTTTTAGGCTAAAGGATTTCTGGAAGAGTAGAAAGATTTTGGAGAAGAGAGATTTTATTACTTGAACTTGATTTTATGGCTTGATACAAATGAGCAAATCCTACACCTATTTATACTTGGCCAACTTCTCATCCAATGGCTAAGATTTCTCCAACACAACT
>PYAF01004221.1:399084-415335 GCA_007407185.1 Glycine tomentella
GAAGAGTAGAAAGATTTTGGAGAAGAGAGATTTTATTACTTGAACTTGATTTTATGGCTTGATACAAATGAGCAAATCCTACACCTATTTATACTTGGCCAACTTCTCATCCAATGGCTAAGATTTCTCCAACACAACTTTGATCCAATGACTATAATTTAACTTCTACACAATTCCACCTAAATATCTATCTTCTACATACTTCCATACTTATCCATATCATTCTACTTTTAAAGATATTTCTAGAACACATTTCTAGAACATGGGCCAAATGGGCTTCACACTCTAGAAAATAGGCTAATTGGGCATATGATTCTAAGAATTTTCTTAAGCCCAAATAATTATTACAAATCAAGTTTATTTTACATTCAACAATTACAACACAGGAGAAACAAAAAACAAATGAGAATAAATAATAACATATTTAAATAATAACAAAAAATAATTAATTAAAAATCTGATTCCCATAATGGATTATAAAGGTAAACTAATTTAGGCCGAAAATCCTTTGATAAATCTATCACATTAAAATTTGACATTTTCTGATAGGTAATCGAACGATTTGTACTACAAATCCACATGATCAAATCTCATGTTCATGAGACCTTTGCCTCTAATATATGAAGCACGGCAAGTGAAAAAGCAAGGAGAGTCGTGTCCGACACGGCGACACGCTCTGACTGACATGTTGACCATTTCCGACACGTGAATTTGACTGTGTCGAACACGGTCAAATGACATTTTCGTAAAAAACATAAAAAAAAATTAATAAAACCTAATCCCTAAAATTAAACAGGCATTTCGATTACCCCCGTGTCTGGTTCACTAGTGCTCCCACTGTGTTCGCGGCCGCGCCAACGCTTCAACAAAGAGGCTTCGCCGTTACGAACTGCACGCTTCGCCGTTGCCCCCCCGTGTCGGCATGTCTAGTCCACTAGCGCTCCTTTCTACTAGTCCAGAGCGAATAGAAGGCAAAAGCTTCTCACTACCGCCAAAGCTTCTCAGTTCTCACTGTCGTCATTCGTTGTTCTCATAGGTGAGCTTCTCCGCCAAAGCTTCTTACTACCCCGTTGCCTTGTGTTTTATCTCTTTCCACTGATATGTTGGCTTTGTTTAGCACTCTTTCTATTCAATAAACGTGTCTTTGTTTTAGCACTCTTTCTCGGTCCACTACCAGTTTATTCAATAACGTTATGGTATTTTTTTTCTTTTAAAAAATCACAACACAATTTCAATAAGTCACCACACCTAACAGTGTAACACCGCTCCCGATAATTTACATCCTAGAGATAAAAACACAAAACAAGAAGGGATAAAAATGCATCTCTTAATGTTTTTTTAGTTTTAACACTTGTTTTGTAAATAATATTTTAAAATGTAACATATTTTAAATAATGAATTAATTACTGAGTAGTATGATACTATGATGCAGATATTAAAACCAAAAAGTGAGAAGAAAATCAACTAGCTTAATTTTTTTCAGTGCATGTTTTATACACATTTTCATAACAAAGGTTCAAGTCTTGGACTATAGTTGCATGTCCAAAGAGTGCAAGTGATTAGTTCATAATCAAAGGATGTATTGTAGGAATATAATGAGAATACCCACAAGACAATAAACGTGTCTTGATGTACTTACTTAGGATTTGAATTTTTTTGTCTTGAACGCATGAATTTTTTTCGATTACATTGATAGGTAGTATTAGTTTAGTTTAATTTTTTATTAAATTATTAAATATTAAATGAAATATATACTATAAAAATTAAAAAACATTATTTAATATTAAAATGTGTCCCAACGTGTCGAAATCCATAATTTTTTAAGATTGACGTGTCGGAGAGTTGAGTTGTGTCTTGTCATGTGTCGCGTGTTGGTGTCGGTGCTACATAGGATGAGGTCATAAGCAGCAAGGACATTTCATAATGGATTGAAGATATGGAAGAAAAAATGGCTTCTCTAGAAAAGAATCAAACCTGGACACCTGTGGATTGTCCTAAAGGGCAGTCAATTGTTGGATGTAGATGCATGGCTATTCAAAAGGAAAGAACGTATTGAAGGAGATCAAAGTGCAAGGTTCAAAGCTAGGATAGTAGCTCATGGATTTACTCAAGAGTGAAGTTGTTGCTATTTAGAAGATATCTACAAATGAGAATGTTACAGACATGCTAACAAAGGCTTTACCCTCTGAGAAGTTCAACTATTGTTTACAGTTGTTGAATATTACTGGTTCTAACTAAGCATTAGACCAAGGTGAAGATTGTTGTTTGTGGTCTAATATTAGTTCGTTAGGGCGGGGCGGGGGTTAGCTGGTAGCCTTAGTAGTTATTTTTGTTATTCTATTAATAGCATATGACATGTTATAACATGTATATAAGTTTTGTTTTTCCTGTTAATAAAAATGCTTCATTTTGTTCCCAATTTCTGTTTCCACAACCAATTCATCTTCTTGATTCATAACAAAATGACCTCCAATATTAAAAAAGATACAATACAAAATTAGAAAAGAACAAGTAAAACTATAGCATGTTTATTAAGTCCAATCGTCCAGCTATATATAAGTGACAATGTAGAGCTAATCCATCGAAGACGAGCTTGAAATTGCCAGCTCATTGGCAACATGCTCCATGGTAGGGCGAGATCGTGGACTTTCAGTCAAGCAGGCAATTGCTATCTTTGCAATTGATGCCACTTCCTTAACAATTGGCTTTGTTGGATGAGGGAGACGTTGGTCCAACTTATCCATCAATGCCATGTGATCGAGTGTCGAGGCCACAACAGTAGATGGAGATGATAGCAATAAAGAATATATAACATCACCAGGGTGCCTCCCAAAAAGTATTTCCCATGTTAGGACCCCAAAACTATACACGTCACATTTCTCATTTACCTCCATTGTGCATGCAAGTTCTGTAAGAAAATAAAAGTGCTATCATATAAAAATAGCATTCTAGTGACAAAGGTAAAATGTGGACAATTATCATGACTAAGAAAGACAAACTAAAAAATTTGATACTCAATTTAGTATAAAGAATGGTAATTAACCTGGAGCAGCATATCCAAAGGTTCCTACGAATGAGGTCCAATTGGATGAATTTGGATTAAGAAACTTGGCTGTTCCAAAGTCTGAGACATGAGCTACATATTCGGAATCCAAAAGAACATTCTTGCTTGATATATCACGATGAACAATTCGAGGTGAGCATTCGTGGTGCATATAGCACAAAGCATTTGCTACATCTTTAACAACATTCACCCTCTTATACCAATCAAATGCCATCGCTTGTCCATCATCCTTCAGAATATTCTCAACACTGCCATTCTCCAGGAATTCACACACCAAAAATGAGAATTGTGAATGTGAACAAAACCCAAATAACTTTACAATGTTACGGTGTCGAATTTCTGTCAAAGCTTGGATCTCACTTTTGAAAGCTTTCAGATTGAGCATCTCTTCATTTGGAACTGAATGGAGTTTCTTCACAGCAACAACTTGACCTGTAGGCAGCACTGCTTTGTAAACACATCCTTGCCCTCCAACCCCAATGAGATGTTTGTCGTCAAAATCCTCTGTGGCTTCAATAATATTCTCGAATACCATTTTGCCATCAAAACTCCATATTGCAAATATGTTAGGAGTTTGTAAATTTGTAGCCTGGTCTTCTTTTTTCGTTGAGGTTTGGCATAAATGATACAAGACTCTGAAAGCAAATAACGCCAGCATTAGAATGCCCAAAGTAAGTGGTAATCCTATTATTACGTTCTTCCTCGTATGATTATGAGATTTCCCACTTGATGTTGAGCAAGGCTCCAAGCCAGTGACATTGCCACACAAGCCTTTATTATTTTTCAATGCTTCAATTTTAGCGTTGTGGAAGGCTGGAATGTTTGGAAGTGGACCCTCAAACTGGTTGTAAGATATATCAATAGATGTCAAGCTCGTCATATCATCAAAAATAGAGAGATCACCTGAAAGATTATTGTCAGAGAGATTCAATGTTTCTAAGCTTTTTAATTCTCCAAACATTGAAGGTATTGTTCCTCTCAAAGAATTTCCACCAAGATCAAGACTTGTAAGAAATTTCAGTTTGCCAAGCTCTGAAGGAATATTTGCCTGAAAATTATTTTGGCTCAGACTCATGTTCAATAAATTGAGCAAATTTCCAAGTTGTTTTGGGATTAAGCCAGACAACTTATTTGATCCAAGATTCAAAATTTGAAGTTTCTGCATTGATGCTATTTCTTTGGGAACATTTCCTGTAAGATTATTGTTGTTGAGTGAGAGATCAAACAAGGGCAAGTTACATAAATCTTGTGGAATGTTTCCTGTAAGATGGTTTGAGGACAGGTGAAGTCGTTGTAATTTGGTTGCCCCAGCTAATTCTGGTGGTATCACACCTGATAAATTATTGTTGGAGATCATGAGGCTTGTGAGGCTACGAAACATTCCCCAGTTAGGTGAAAGTTGACCATAAAAATTATTGTCACTCAATTCGATGTAGTCCAAATTTGTAAGTACACCAAAAGCATCTATTATATCCCCAGTTAGCTGGTTTTTCTGAAGCCTGACTCTTAAAAGGCTGGAGCAATTCTTCAAACTCACTGGAATTGGGCCAGTGAAGTGGTTACTAAAAGCGGTAAAATTTTTCAACTTTCCACCAATGCAAATGTTTTGAGGTAAATGGCCTATAAAATTATTGTCAGCTAGCTGCAATCCTTCCAGAGCAGTAAGCATGCTCATTTCTATTGGAATCTTGCCACCAAGTTCATTTCCAATTAATGATAAGTCCCTGAGATTTGATAAATTTCCAATAATGGAAGGAATTGATCCAGTGAGTTCATTAAAGGATAATGATAATACACTAAGCTTTGACAAATTTGCAATAATGGAAGGAATTGATCCAGAGAGTTTATTTTCTTGAAGGAACATGGAGTCCAAATTGACCAAGTTGCCTATGGAAGCCGGGATTGGTCCAGTGAGCTCATTTGAGGATAAAGATAATAGACTAAGCTTCGATAAATTTCCAATAATGGAAGGAATTGATCCAGAGAGTTTATTGTTTCTAAGGCGCATGGAGTCCAAATTGACCAAGTTGCCTATGGAAGCCGGGATTGCTCCAGAGAGGCTGTTGCCCAACAGTTGGATTGTCGAAAGTGAATGGAGATTTCCCACTTCATCAGGAATAGAACCAGATAAACTGTTACCATAAAGGTAAAGATAATGTAAATTGCTCAAGTTTCCAATTGTAGGGGGGATTTCACCAGAGAGAAAGTTATCAGACAAACCAAGTTCACCAAGTTGTTTCAAAAAACCAATTTCAGGAGGAATGAAGCCAGAAAGATTATTATTTCCGAGATATAGAATCTGGAGGTTAACCAACTTCCCAATTTCATGAGGAATGTGACCAAAAAGTTGGTTTTCGTGTAAGGTTATAATTGTTAGATTGAGCAGTGCTCCAATTGAAACAGGAATGGACCCAATAAGATTACACATGCTTATGTCAAGATGTTCTAAATTACGCAACGTCCAAATTTCTGCAGGCATGGAGCCAGACAAGCCACTTTCACCCATACGTAGAATCTTTAGGTTCCTTAACTTCCCAATTTCACGAGGAATAGACCCGCTAAAATTGGATTGCCTCATGTCAAGCCATGTTAGATTCCTCAGCATCCAAATTTCTTTCGGAATGGAGCCAGAAAGCCCACTTTTCCAAAGCCAGAGAGTCTCTATGCTCCTCAAATTCACAATTTCTTTGGGGATGGAACCGTTGAAGTTATTACCGGCAAATGACAAATGCTTTAGGTTCATATGCCAAATTCTCTGTGGAATGTTGCCAGAAAGGTTGTTGCTTTCGAAATCTAGATGAGACAAATTGCTTAACTTTTCTATTGAGGTTGGGATAGTCCCTGTGATATTGGACCGAGGAATATCAAGTATTCTCAGATTTATCAATCTACCTATTTCTTGAGGAAGGGATCCAGTGAAATTATTATCACCCATGAGCAATGTATGAAGACCAACCAACTGTACTATTTCAGAAGGAATAGTACCAGATAGATCATTTTCACGAAGATTAAGAAACAAGAGTTTGGACAGATTACCAATGGTATTGGGAATGGTACCAAAGAGTTGATTAGTGGACAAGTCAAGAGTGTTGAGATTGGATAAGGAACCAATTTGAGGAGGAATAGTTCCATTCAAGGAGTTGTGACTCATATTTAGAATGAAAATGTTTGGAAGTAATGAGAAGTTGAGACTTTGAAGCGTACCTCTTAATCCAACATTTGTAAGATTTATGTTGGAAACAGAATTGAACTCATCACATGCAATTCCGAGCCAATTGCAAGGATTATTGCCAATCCATGAAGAGAGAGAAGCTTGACTTTGGTTGTCAAGGCTGGATTTCCACTTCAACAAAGCATTTGCTTCTGAAGCAATCTCAGAAGAAGCAGCAAATGCACATAAGTACAGCACAAGAAGCAGCAAAAGTGGTTGGAACTTCATGGACAGAAGCGTTGGAAACATGAACACCATGAGGAATTTTTGAGGAAGGATTCAATCACAGATTGTCTGATAAAATCAAATGCAGGTGAAGTACTTACAAGCAATTCTTGGGATATGCATACTTATATGCAAAACATCAGTGAAACAAGAACCAAAGTCGAGAAATATTGTCCTTTTTCTTTCGTTGAAGAAGTCAAGAGATATTGCATTGTATCTATAGATATGTTACAGCGGGGTTCAAAAGGTTTAAAATAAAAAAGTTTTACACCTTTATTCTCAATTGTGCTTTCGAAGTTAACCTTTTTACTTTAAGCTTCTGATCTTTTTAAAACATAATTCAATATAATTATAATTTTTAGTAACTCATTTATTTTAAGTTAAAAAGAAGCACGTGTTTTTTGGCATAAAAAAATTGTCTAAACCATAGTTATCCTTTAATAGAGGTTGTCTTGTTCAGTATGATTATTATGAATGAGAAATTAATTATCTTTAAATATGTAAAATAACACATAATCAGAACTTAAACTTTAGATCTATACTTAAATTAGAATAACTCACGTCAATTAATTCATGTGATCAGCGATTTGATTTTGGTATTGCACACATTAAATCATTATGATCATCTTTTTATTATTAAAAGTTGAAGATATCATATCAACTAAAAATATAATCAAAATATAGTATATAAATGGAAAGAAACCTTATTCAAAAAAAAAAAGAGTGAAAAGTAATCCTAATTTTATAAGTTAACTTGTAGGATTAAGTTAGGCCTATATCCAAATTGTAAGAATAAATTAGACTTTTTGTCTTTTATTTACATTTTAGGTTTTAATTTAATTAGTTCATTCAAGTTAAAAAGTTTCACTTTAGAGTTTAAACCATTAGAATTTTTAGGTTAAACAAATTTGATGACATGTGACAAATTATAAGGGATATCATACAAGTTAACATTGATATTGTTAGTTTCAAAACTAACAAAAGAATAAATTTTGTCTAAACGAATATACCAGACTAAAATGAAATTTTTTAAATACAAAATCTCAAACTAAAACTTACAATATAGTTAAGAATCCAATTTTTTAAAAAACTTTTTTTGCTTCTTTATTTTTGTTGAGAATTATTTTGGTTGGCTATTTTTAGTGGTATTTTCTTTTTTAATTATATTTTTTTATCCATAAAATTCAATTATGAGATATTGTTTAAAGGAATAAGGGGAATATTCAATTACCACTCAAATCATCAACTTATTGGTAAGTGAAACATTTTTTTCTGTTACTCTTTTGTATATTATCTATTTATATTTCAGATTACTTACAATTTGATTTCAGTTGTCAAATAAAATATGATATTCTTTTTAAAAAAACATCTTATATGATTATCGATTTATGGTACTTCACAAAATCAAAATTAAAATTTACTTTAAAATTATTATCTGTTAATTATTATCAATTAATTTAGGAAATAAATGTTAGGAAACATTAATCAATAATATTTACATTGCAAATGGTTTTTTCTTATTTAAAATAACTTAATGTCAAATTATCCTTGAAAAACTTTAAATAACATATTTATAATTTTTGTTTCTAATGAACATAATATAACCTTTTTTAGGGAAACATAATAGAAATTAAAATTCAATATAATTATTATTTTCTGGTATTGTGATTATGTGATCTTAATAATAAGCTTTATATATTATATAAGTTTTACAAAATTTCGGCTAAAAAAATATGTTTTATAAAAAAATATTGTAATAAAGTTTTATGTTATTAAATATATAATTTAGGAAAAAATATTAATTCGTTGCAGTCCCTTCTACATTTTAATTATATTAAATCATTTAAATGATATAATATTAAAAACTAATTAGGATGAAGACTGAAGATCGAGAAGCGATAAATTCATACTATGGAAGTAATTGAAGTGAGAAAGAAAATATCAAACAAGACAGACGATCAGAGGGGTCAATATAAGTCTCGCTTGGTATCTTGCACGCGTTTACTCTACAACACAGTGTTACTGTTAGCAAGCAGAAATTTCCATAGTTTAATAATGTGATAATTGTTAAGTAAATTTTATATTTAAATTATATAGTAATTATATTTTTTTCCTTTTAATGTTTTTTTATTACAACGTAAAAATTTAATTTTTTTTAACTTTTATATAATAGATACTAAAATTAGTTAATTTATAATTTATTGATTGTATTTTTTATATAAATTACACAACAAAAACATGAAAAATGTATTAAGAATTTGTAGTATGACCTATTGGTTCAACACAAGGTTCACTTAGCATGTGACTATTTATCCATTTTAACTCTCTTGCAAAATAATTATTCTAATTTATATATAAATATTATATATATATATTAATTGATTAAAATTTATTGAAATATAAAAAATAAAAAATAAAAAATGTTAATAAATTATGAGAGCCATAAAATTAGCTCCATGGAGTACTGTTTGGTTCACCTGATTACGAGCCTCTATCTTCTGTCAGGAAAGAATTGTCCAATATTCCTTATCATTTGTTTTTTTGGATCTCCACCAAACCACTACTAGACCAAATAGGTCCACTTGATAAAAATTGTGCCGTAGCTGTTTCTGACGTTTTGCTTCAAATAATACGTACGCTTTAAAAATACCGTGCAGCTGCCGTTAATGTGTGTTGTGTCCAATCAGGGACGATGACAACTACTGCACTATCATCTTCCTGCAATAAGCCAATAACCTAGAAGTCTATATTGACGTTGAATTTTGCATTTCTGGGAAGGCCCAGTTGGGTTTTGTTGGGTGCCCCAAAATTAGTGTGCTATTTTATTTACCTTCCTACAAATAAATTCATAGGACAACTTTTTTTCCCAAGTCTAAAATATTAAAAATATACATGTATTTTTATTTATGTCTCTTTAATAATAAAAATAATAATTTTTAAAAAAGAAATACATTATAAATGCATTAAATTTTATAAATTATATTAAGATAATTAATATTAAATATTTTTAGTAATTTTTAATTATTTTATTTGTGTTATTCATTATTCATTAAACAATGTATAATATTAAAAAATTATCTTGTGATTTGTGTCTTTATTCTATATTCTTCTTCTTCTTCTTTTCCTGAATTTTGGTGTGTATCGAACCCAACATAAAATTCTAAACAGAAAATTTTATTCCCTACTATAACGCGCTGCCGTATTATTTGGTTTTACCCTTCAGCGTTTGGAACGGGGGAAAATGATGTTGCCATTTGATGAGAGAATTATTCTGCTGAATGGTGTACATGTATATATCGTTCGTAGTGTGCGTGTCAGCTAGGATGCCCTTCGAAGAACATATTACTAATTTCTGCCTCCAATCTATTCAAATTACGTAAAAGCTTTGATCTAACATGCATGTATATATCCATCTTGTGTGATGAACAAAGACACAGACTAGCAACTCTTACAACCTATATCATACTTTTGTGACATAATATAGTAATTACTCTAGAAAATATATTATGAAAATAAAAAATGTGGGACGAGTAAATCATTATTTTGTTAAATATTTATTTTTGTAAATCCTGAATCATCATCATCATTTTAATATTATCATCGACTTAGTTTGAGAGCTTTCTTTGTGTAGTGACAGTTTTAATTTCAACATGAAAGGAACAGTATGAAAGTAAAGTCTTGCAAGTCCACCACGTCTAATTATTTTATTTTATATTCTTCTTCTTTTCCTGTATTTTGGTGTTTATCGAACCCAACATAAAATTCTAAACAGAAAATTTTATTCCCTACTATAACGCTAACGCCGTATTATTTGGTTTTACCCTCGAGCGTTTGGAACGGGGAAAGATGATGTTGCCATTTGATGAGAGAATCCTTCTGCTGGTGTACATGTATATATCGTTCGGATCTGAATCGATAAAAAAAAAGTACATTAAATTATATACTTTATGATAAGGGATGAGGAGTGAAAGTGCAATATTCGATCTCTTAAAAGAGAAAAGTATAATATATTTTATATTTTACATAAGTTGGGAGAGTGTAGTGTAATATTTACATAAGAAGAAAGAATGAAGTATAATACCTGCCTTTGTAAGAGAAAAAAGAGTGTAATTTCCTCTGGAAAAATATGATACCATTTATCAAGTCAATGCAAGTCTTGTCCGGTGTCTTGCATATAATGCATACATTGGAAAATTTCAAACTTATTTTGGTATTTGAAGGGAAAGATATAAAAAAGGACAAAACAAAGGAAGACTACAAACGCGGATATAAGAAAACCCTAGCATGTGTACTGCATCCAGGACCAGCCCTAATAAGTAATAACCCTTAGGGAGGGTTACATGATCACGATTTGATATGCTTCTAGATTAACCACTCAAATGAAAAATATTGAATTTCCTTCCTATTTAAAAAATATATATAAATGTATTTATTATTCAATAAAATGATTAAAAACGACATTAAAACCCTAAATTTTATAGAAATTAATGTAAAACAGAAAACACGTTAGAGTAAAATATCCTTTTTTTACTTCATTAACGCTCTATCATCCCGTATAATTAAAGTACTAAAAGGCAAGGGTTGAAATTAATATATAATTTAGTTAATTTATTAAAATGACTCATACAAATAATTTTAATGTTCTATCATTGCATTAGTTTTTACTAAAAGCCAATTTAATCTTCTTAATTTTATGTCATCATTATTAATTAAGTATTAAAATATTTATTAATAGCAATATTACTAGAACAAATTACACTTTCCTCTCTTAAAAAATGCATATATCACACTATCATCTCCTCTTAAAAAATTTACTCACTATCCTAAAAAATGCAAATATTACACTTTATTTCTTTTAAATTTTGCGTCAAAATTCTGTTTGTTTCCATTAAAATAAACTAAAATACTAAAATATTCTTTACACTACCACCTGGTGAAAATATTTCACTGCACTCCCTTCTTGTGTTATATAAAATACATACATCATCCCTTGACAAAAACGACTCTGAATATTTCGTTTTAACATGTTTGATAATTTTTTAAAAACAATTATAAAATTTTAATGTCTATATACACACACTTACACACATTTATTTGTTTATATGTTAGTCGTGAATTTTTGTTATAATTAAATTTTATTTAATAATAGATTTTTACATGAATATATTCATGTGAAAAGTTATGCGTTACATTTATCAAATTAATAAATATAGTATTTAAATTTAATAATAGAGGATATTATGAAATTTAATTATATATTATTTTTTATGACAAATTTTTATCCATTGTTGACGTACTAGATTTCCACCCATAATTACAGTGTACGGGTATAAATGAGTTCAAAATACTCCAATTGAAAATTTGAGTCATGACATTTCATTTCCAAATCAACATAATATTGTTTTGCATAATTAAGTCACTTCATTAGCTTATATGTTTTCGTGTTTTTAGTTCTATACCACTCTCTATTTAATGTTTGTAGCCTACGAAAATATCCATTTAAAGTGAATTTTTTTTTTTTTATCGGCGACAAAATCAAACCCACCATCTTTACCATCGTTCCTTTCTCTCTTCCCTTCTATTTAAAGTGGGTATGCTTAGTAATTATAGCACATAAAACAAACATATACCATTTAGTGGGTTAAAGTTGTTATTTTTTTATTTGAAAAGAAAAAACAATTATTAATAAATAAGTAATGTATATATATCTTTCAATTTGACAAACATTAAATTAAACTTAAAGTGAATTACTTTTGCACTTTAATTTCAAGAAATTAAGCTCATCAATTTCAATGAAATTTAATAATTTGATACTTTGTCTTTTTAAGAGAAAATATTAATGTCCAGTATACTGACACGTACAAACCTGAGTTGCAAATTGAGTTAGAAAAACTTTATTTTCATTGGGTACTTAAAAAAAAAAAAAAAAAAAAAAAAAAAAAAAAAAAAAAAAAAAAAAAAAAAAAAAAAAAAAAAAAAAAAAAAAAAAAAAAAAAAAAAAAAAAAAAAAAAAAAAACAGGTGAAATATATACAGTAGTATGACTTTATACGAGTCAAGAATATGTATCAATACTAAGGTTGGGTAGATTTCTTGTGAATGAGATCCTGCAAACATATCATTATCATCGCGAGTCGTCTTAGAATAGCCTCAAAATTCAATCATCCACTTGAAAATTTGACCACTAAGGCAAACTCTCAACTTCTCTGCGTATTTTTTTTCGTAACCTAACATTTTTTCCCTAGTCTTAGAATAACATTTTTTCACTTTATTTATCCGAGAACCAAATATGGTAGTTGATGAAGTAAATAAGGTAACGACATCCCATCCCAATGATTTTGGGCCATGGATGATTGCAAATAAATCTGCCAGAAGAAAATCTAAACCATCAAATCCGGAGGTGATTGGAGGCAAAAATAAAGTGAAGTAGGTTAATAATTGAAAAGGATCACGTTGAGATTTTAATTTAAATGAAAATTCCCTAATGTGTAGGGCAACCTAAAGTGGACATAAAAGTTAATGGCGGGAGTGGGCTCATGTTGCAACAACTGAACAAGGAAGGACCTAAGGCATGGCCATCAAGGAAACCACAGCCTCGTGTATGTGACCCCACTACAGGGAAGAATACTCAGAAAACTACCAATAGGAAGGTTCAGAAAACCTTTATGTCAAATAATAGCAAAGGGAAGGATAAGGCTCAAGGGAGCCTCATTAAGGGCATGAAAAATAAGGAAGTTGGCACTAAAGGGGTGACAGGCAGCTGCAATGATGAAGTCATGAAGAAAAGGAAAAGAAGGATGATAGCCTGAAAATAACGGTTCCAATAAACTATGATCCAAAAGGAGGCACGGATGAGGCGTTTTAGCGGTATTGAGAAACATGGAAGCTCTCATCTCTATGTTTGCAACTCGTGTCCATTATGATAAAATGGATATAGTTTTTAATGCAAATAAGCCTGTGAATTTGGTGGATATATAAGGCATCCTTGAGTAATAATACTTTTAATACTCCTAGAAAAGGTGTGAGTGGTGTTATACGGGAGGTGGCTGAAGGTGAAGATATGAAGTGTGATGAGGTTGAGTCCTTAGAAGATCGTGGGATCAGACCCAGCACAACCAAAATTGTCTCTGAATAATATGTGTCGGAATTGTAGAGGAAGGGGGGGCAAGGGATTTATCAATCTTATCAATGATATAATAAGAGAGTACACTTTATCTCTTTGCTTTCTTTTAGAAACTCTTCCTTTGCTATGTAGCACCGACACATGACACGTGATACGACACGATTTGATTCTTTGATACGTTAATTTTAAAAAAAATATATGAATTTTGACAAGTTGGGACACATTTTAATATTAAATAATATTTTTAATTTATATAATATATATTTCATTTAATATTCAATAATTTAACCCCAAAAAATAAACTAAACTAATAATACTCATCAATGTAACAAAAAAAAATTCAAAGAAACTGCATTTCAATTTTTATTTTTAAAGATAAGAACTAAATAGTCCATATTATCATTAAGAGAAAGCAAAAACAAAACAGAATATTCAATTATTCATAGACAAATATAAAATTATCAGGTATTAAAAAAATGGAATCAGTTGATAATTGATATGATTACTCAAAAATATCAATCAAATGAAAAAAACATAAATTGGTTTTATTTATCTTGTTTAAAGAGTAACATATTAATGGTTTTTTTAAATAGTAAAAAGTAAAACCCGTTTGGGGAGTTTATTTACCTTGTCTAATGATTTAAAAGAAAAAACTAAAAAGAAAAAACCTAAAGGTACATTTAGAATGGTGACTGGTGAGAGTGAGAGAGTGAAAAGCAAAACCCATTTGGGGGTTTCGTGAGTGATTTCCCGTGTCCGTTTGGGTGCAGCAAATCGAGAGAGAGAAGGTGGAAGCATATTAGAGAAACATATGAGATGAGATTAGAGAGAGAGGTCAGAGCAAAGCAAGAGCAGTTACCTGTGAATGGTGAGATGCGAACGACGGGCCGACGGTGTTGAGAACGACGGTCGGAGGGTAGAAGCGAACGACGGTGAGTGAAACTGTGAAGAAGCGAGAAGTGAGAAACCGTGAAGGGTGAAGAAGCAAAGTCGCGTGAGGCCTATGCAGAATGGTGAGTGAAATATAATATCTTTAAACATTTTTTTTCACAAAAATGTCCTTTGACCGTGTCCAACACGGTCAAATTCACGTGTCAAAAATGGTCAATGTGTCAGGTTTGTTGACCGTGTGTCGGAGCGTGTCGACATGTTGGATCGTGTCAGACTCAACACGCCCTATATTTCAGCGTGTCCATGCTTCATAGTTCCTTTTTCATAAAGCGAAAAGGGTGATTGAAAGAATTGGCTTTGATACTCATTTTGTGGTACCTTAGAATGGGCAATCAGGGGGGCTTTGTTGTCTTTGGAATACCATTATTGTATACTTTTTCTATTCTAGGTGCTCAAATTATTTACCACCACAATCATATCGAGGTAATCAATAAACTATTATTTGATTGTATTTGGATCCCAATTTTTGTCCCTTTTTTAATTTTGTTTGTAAAGCTCAAGAATATGTGTAAGTGTGAACAATTGAGTAGGACAACTGATAAAGAGAAAAGAGCACCAAAGGAGATATGAAAAGGGGAATTCTAAGATATTTTACTAAGCATGATCTGTGTTAAACCTGTAGACCATATTGATCCAGCATGGCCTATGTTGAATCAACGCCCTAAATCATTGTAGAAGGCCATGATGACCCAACACTACCCATGTTTACCTAACATGAACTATGTTGGCCTTTATAGTGTAGCTTATTTTAAACATTATAAATAGAAGTGTATAAGGTCTTTTTAGGTTATGCTTTATTTTTATTTACAAACAACAAGAGCTTTTGAGAAGAGAAATACAGTGGAAACAATTGGGGTTCGAATCTGTTAGGATTTTCAATCTCTTTTATTTCTAATGCAATATTATATATTGTTTAATTATTTTGTGGTCATGGTTGGCTAAACCCCTTAGAACTAGGATTGTGATGTAGCCCTTATACTTTAATTTATATTTTGAATAAAGTTCTTTTAAGTTATTCAATTTATTGTATCTTTCTATTGCTTTCACTTCTATATATATAAGAATCACTTTGATTATAAGTTAATTGCGTGTTTGTGGTCTTCTTCTCATAATTAACCAACCTATAGAATGAAAGGGTTCATAAAGCTTAGATGACCAAATTGGTGACATGAATTCCCTTTTTACAAACTTCTATGTTATTAATCATTAACCCTAAATTAAATTTCAAATGACTAATTTCGGATCGATTTAAAGGGAAGAGTATTCTCAAACTTTAACCATAGGCTAACAATGAAATAAGAGATATTAGGTGATTGATTGGTAATTTAGAGTTCTTAATTAAAATAGTAATTAGAAGAAAACAGTACGTGTGAAATCATAATCTGAGTTACTTCTTTTCATAATTATTTATTTTATCCAATTTAGATTATTTGGGAACACGACTAGACTCTAGGATATGATATCCAGAATTTCAATTCATTGTTGTTACTACGTAGGGTACACTTACCCTTAGTGAGTACATATTTTACGTATTAGTAATTAAGTATGCTTTCATTATTCCTTTTCAATTTTAATTATTGTTATTAAAATCATAATGGACCATTTGAATTTATATTTTAAGGGAACTACTATTGGCTCTTACACATTGTTTTTGGCCCCTACTCCCTTCTTCAAATTA
>PYAF01004221.1:415435-445505 GCA_007407185.1 Glycine tomentella
CCCAACATTTCTGTTTTTTTTTTTTTGTGTCTTTGTGTTCAACAAAATCGACATTCTGTTGCATTATTTTTGTCTAATGAAGGATATAACGAAATTGTGATTCTGTTGTTGATTTTGTCAAGACACACAACAAAATTGTGATTCCTTTGTTAATTTTCTTTAAAAAAAAAAGTACATTGGAATCAAGATTCCATTGTTTACTTTTTTTTCATCACAATGAAATCATGATTTTGTTGTGCTGTGAAAAAAAAAATAACTACGGAAGCACGACTGTGGTGTATTAAGAGAGTTGTCAAAAAGAACAATAATGAAATCACAATTTTGTTGTAATGGTTAGATTGACAAAAAGAAATTAACGAAATTGTGATTTCATTGTACATTATAATCATGATTTCTTTGTGTTGAGGGAAGGGAGGGAAACTAAACACGCAATTGAATCATGATTATACGAAAAGAGCATTTTTGAAATAAGAAAAGGAATCAACCCTTTAGTAGGAACCAATAACAAATGGAATGGGATCAATAGCAACTCCTTTTCTAACCAGGAAATAGTTTGGTGATCAATCAAGTAATTTTAAAAACTTAATGGATTTTGAAATTGGTAAGAAGTTATTGAACCAATCCAAAACCAATAGAAGAAAACTAGAGTATTTTTCAAAAACAATATTTTTTTATTTTTAGATTTAATCTAAAACAACTTTAAGATAAAATAAAAGCACTTATATAAATATTAGACATAGACATGAACTTCTTTTAATTATTATTCAATTTGCTCCCTAGATTTTGAGATGTTTTTCAATATGATCTTTTCGTTTGACATCATTTGTGTCAATTTAGACAAAAGGGTAATATGAACATTTTGTTAAATTTTCTCGTATCTATCATTGAGTTCATCTACCATCAATCCTAATTAGTTTGGATTAAAGGTGTTGTTGATGTTGATGATGTTCATGTTGAATAATATAAAAAAAATAAAAAGACCAATAATTTAAACTAAAAATAAGGATAAAAAGAATTGAAATGAATGAAACAAATCATGCGTAAGATTAAACATATGAATATTTACTTAAATCACATTAGTCAACATTTTAACAAAAATTTAGATGATCTAATTTGAATTCAAACACTCACATTGTGGGAAATTTTCAAACAGCCACAAACACCAGTAGGTTCAGTAGCGTGATAATACATGCAAGTCACTTGGTCATATACAAATTTGTAATACGAATATAGTATAAAAGAATGCGGGCCTAAAATTCTTAAAACTTATACAATATTTATTGAAGCTCCCATCAAAATGGTGCCCCTGATGTATGGGATGAGAAAAACATCCTAATTGGATTTTGGTACAAATAACAATCAATAGGAAGTTTAATATGCATTATGAAGCAAACCATATCTTACACATTCTCTGGTGATGATTGATCAGAAGGTCTGACAAGGTGCTCTCTGATTTGATCTTCTTGCTCTGTAGTGATCTCCAATTTGGAGGATTTTTTACCAGGATACAGAATATAATGTTGAATAATGAAAATAATGTCAAAGAATACAGATACCTGCAGTTGTGTATCACATAAAAAACAATGTCACAAAAGCATCAAGCAGTGGTGTCTGACTAACCCAATAAACAAACATAATTTACCAGGCACAAGCTCCATCCTAGATCTATGAAAATGCAAAATAGGATTCTCAGTAGTGCTTCTACTACTCGGTTTGAGTAGTAAGCCATCACTCTTAAATAAAACAATTCATTTTCTCGACCAAAAAACAGAGTATTATAATTCTAATATTAAACTAATGATTAAAAAATAAAACCAGAATCAGTAGTCAGTACTAGAACCACAACAGCATGCAAAATATATGGAAAATAAAAATAAGAAACAACTATTAACGTAAGAAAGAAGTAAAATAATCCTCAAGAGAGCTTCCCATACCAAAGATAGCAACACTTTTCCTATATTCCCATAGAAGTTGACCCATGAATCTGGAAAGATGGGATTTAAAATAAGTTAAATGTAAAAATATATAATCAAATGACAAGTATCAATAGCAGAGGTGAGGAGATGACAAACCTTGATCTATTGATTGCACAACCATCTGTCCATAATTTGCTATTCCTCCAGAAAAATCAAGTAGAATGTTACCGATGCTGAAGCCATCAGTACTTTTTCTCAGGAAGTTCATGACTGCCTACATTCATAACACACATGATTAAATGGGCAGCGAGAAGATGTGAAATAAGCCTGGTCTGTTTACAAATTAGAAAAAGAATAATATATAATTTCCTTTAATTTTATTTTTAAAGGTCCTTTAATTTATTATTAAAATAAACTCACATAAAAAGACAAATAAGAACCACTTCATCGACTAACAATCCATTTAAATTTTAAGAGTTTATCATTACAGGTCTAGAAATAGATCATTTGTGTTTTCAACTAAAATGTAATGGACTTGGATAGTATTATAGCCCACTTTTCCAAACCAGAGACTTTTTTGACATGAAATTTTGAACAATGTCAACGATAGAAAATGGTGCTTCAACTAACACTACTTTAGGAGCACTTCAAACTATTAGAGGATACCATGAATAGAGAGAAAGAATTGAGTTCCACCTTATTATATGTTTATATATTTAATAAATTGGTTTTTCTCTCACAAGCAGGAAGGTCTTCATTTTAAGTAATAATGACTACAGAGACTTCAAAAAAGAACTTGGAAATAGTTTCATTGGTATTTAGGACCACATACAATAAATTAGTTTCTGCTAAGAAATTTTAGTTTAAGAAAATGATATGTCAATAACCATCTAAACAAAAAAAGAAGACATAATTAAAATTGAAAAAACTTCCCAACCTGAGGAATGTACTTTATAGTAGTCATAACTACTTGAATTGTGCTGCAACATAATTAATGTAAACAAAAAGTTAGAAGAGAATTAATCACATCCAAAAGACTATAGCACTATATAGCAAGGGTGGGTCTGAGGTAGTTCAAGATACAGAAGAAGATCCTAAGCTTTTCACTAACATAATACAATAAGCTGAGTCCATAGTGGTAAGAAGCTCATCGCAGGAAAGAATGCAATTGTCCACCGTCAAAGTGGTCACAAAATAGTAAATAATAAACGGTTCTCATATGATAGGTAATACTCAGCATCTGGTATATATAAGATCAATATTTCAGAAGGGCTCCTAAATTAGAACTGAAATACTCAGTCAAAGCACCAATTTCATATGCAACTTGCTACCTAAATTTAAAATAAACAGAAAATATTTGCTGAGAATGAGCACATCATCTCCTAAATTATTGATAAAAGAGAAATAAGCTTTCTCCTGTTGTTTAAATAGCATGCCAGTTTGAGATGAATTAGGATGGTCTCAAGAAACCACTGAGAAAATTGCCACATGGGAGCTCCATTTATTGGTACCATAAAACTGATTAAGAATAAAAAATATCAAATCTCCAGCAGAAAAACAAATGACATCTGGTATAACACCAAAAGTACATACATGCATATATTCTATGGAATTAAATTGAAGACCAAGCAGCATGAAACAAAACAATTAACCAAAGAAGCAGGAACAACAACATACTTGAAGACTGAGAGAAGCCAAAGCCAGGAATTATTCGGCAAAGCAATAAAGAAACAAACTGCTGCAACAAGCCATGCAACAGAGACAATTCCAATAGAAACCTTGGACAATTTCTGACTCCCACGCTACAACAAAACAATCGCTAAGTTCAGCAAAATCGAGAATTCAGTCCACAGAACAAAAAAGAACAACATTCTCAACTAGACAAATACATATCATGCTTACTTCATAGATTGCAATCTGGAACAATGTAATTGCTGTCAGTAGAACAGCATGGATCGAGAAAGCAACATCATTTGCAGCAACAGGTATCATCTGAAACAAATGAAACTAAAACTACATTAGGGAATTCCAAATATTTACATAAATAAGAACAGACATTACTTAGTGTTTGTTTGGTTGAGCTTTGTAAAATTAATTTTGAAATTATGTGAGTTATGGTTGGATTTTTTTTATTCTAAAAGCAAGTCAGTAGGAAAACAACTCAGCATAGTTTTTTTAATCCAAAGCAAAAATTGCTCAACACATGTTTGGTTTGGCGTCTCTTGAGCTACATCGTGTCAAAATTCAAGTCCAATTCTACTATTTACGCAGAAGTAACTAGTAGTAGTAGCTTCAAGTATGATGTCCACTGTGATGGGACGCCCATCCAAACACACTATTGAGATTACTTCAACTCAAAATCATTTCTTCAACATAGAACCAACCATGTGAAAATTAACCTAAAACCACATCACATGATATTTTAACATGATTCTGGATCATCTAACATGAATCCAAACATGCACTTACACTCAAACAATTCCAAATTCTCAATTATCAAGAGAACTGTTTAATTTTTTCTCATATTATGAACCAGATATATACATCCGTAGGAGCAACCCAATACAAAGGGAGGCCTAAAGCAAAAATGTAGTGAATTTTTATTTATTTTAAAGAATAGAATCATATATTTTTACTTTAAAAAACCAATAAAGAGTTTAGCATAATATACGAAACGGTGTCGTTGATATTCAATTGAGAATGAGAGGTGATTGAAGTTAGTTAGAGAAGGAACCTCTCCATAACCGTATTTCTCAAAGTACTGCTTCTGAATAGCAGAGCTGAAGTAGAGAGAAGCGTTGTATATGAGATAGGAACTGTGCTTGGTCAGATTTAGGACCACGAAATCGAAGTTAAGTCCAACCACACTAAATTTAAAAAAAGAAAAGAAATCAAATATAGAAAGTTAAATTAAATTAAACAGTATACTATAGGGAAATAACAAAGGGAGATGATACCCAACCTACCTCTTCCTGCGAAAATTCAAGATGACTTGAGGATAGAAACTGATGGACCAGGAAACGAAGGCGAACCAACCCAGAGCCTCGTAGGTAACTTGGAGCGGAAATGAATTCCATGACGCCATTTTTCAGTCTTTGATCCTCTCCTCTCTCGCGCAACAGCAATAACCAAGTGCGTAATTGGTGCGTTCCTTTAATATGAAGGACTTTAATGCTGACGTAGACAATTGAATCTATTCTAAATATCTGAAAATTTTCCAACTCCATAAATTAATTGTTAATCGTTTTCAACATAAAAATGGTTTTTTTTTTAGGGCAAGATATCTTCATGCTTACGATAATAACACTCAAAGCGTAGAGATTATTCAAATCAATTTTATCTTTTTTAACTAATTATTTTTCGTATGTAAGAAATTGAATTCCTATCAGTATAAAGAACTCAGTCATTAATTGCACTCAATTTTGTTGGTATAGAAAAGGTTGAGTTATTATTTTACCCATCACATTATATAAATATTGGTAATCTTTAAAAGCAACAGATAAATTAAAAAATTATATAATAAAATCACAAGAAAAGAAAACAAGTAAATTTTTATTTAAATATATTAATTATTATTTTTCGAAACTGAGAGTGAGATGAAGTATATTTATTGCCATCCAACTTATTAGATAATAAAATTAAAACAAATACTTGCTTCTACTATATTACACATTCCAATAAAATGTAATTACGTGTTTGCACATTTTCTTCTAAAAAGATCACCTTATCGTGTGCAATTGGTCTGCTGCAATTTGCAAGGTCATACTAATCTTTGTTCTTGGACGCTATTGTGGTCAGATTCAAGCTATCAACATAGTTGTCTTGTCAAGCGAATCTCATCTCCTCACTTGTTGGCTTGCTTAGTTTTTTTTCCTTGGATGAGATAGCATATATGTATTAAATTTATTGAAATAAAAAAAAAATCCATTTACCATAATCAAGCAAATGCAAAAAGAATTTATAAAACAAACATAAGTAAAATTTATTTCAATTTTACACAAATATTTTGTACTACATATACGAATTCACAAAATTCTTGTGACATATCCTTTATGTAAAAAGCATATAGATTAATTTTACTCAGTGCGTCATTATGGTTAGTTCAAAAAATTATTATTTTAATATTTGATTTTGAATATTATTTTTAATATCAACATTAACAATATTTTTAATCCAAATTAATTATGATCAATAATAGATGAACCTAATGATAAATACGAGATGGTTGAAAAAAAAAGAAAAGGGAAAAGAAAAGAGAGAATAAGATAAAAGGAAAAAAAAAGGAAGAGATAAGAAGGAAAATGACTAAAAAGAGACTATCTAGAATATAGAGAATTCTCCATCAAGTTTATAGTTTTTCTCCATTTCGTCCTAAGATACATCGTCCAGTAATATATATCTCACTCCATGAAATCTTGTTCAAATACCTTTTCCTAGGTAAATTTTGATTTACCTCTATCTCTCTTTGTGTCAAGTTCTTAGTAACAAACTTTTGTTTTTGAACATTGAGAGGTCATCTCATGACGTGACAAAATCACCTCAATCTATATTCTCTCATCTTTTCATTTACCGGTACTACTAGTACCTTTTATCGAATATTTTCATTTCTTATCTTTTCATCGAATATCTTTATTTCTTATCTTATCAATCTTCGTATAACCACACATCCACCTTAACATCCTCATTTCTGTTACCCTATTTTATGTTCATGTTATCTATGTGTTGGTCAATATTCAGTTCCATATAACATTGCAGATCTTACAGTTGCTCTATGGAATTTTTCTTTTAGCTTAAGGGAAATTTTGCAATCCCACAAATGACTTAGATACACTTCGTCATTTCATTCACCCTGCTTGATTCTATTATTTACATCCTCATCAATTTCTCCACCTTTTTTCAAAATTGATCCAAAGTATCTAAAAGCATATTTATTGGGTACCTCTTGACCAAAGTAGATGCATGAGGTCTTGATCACTATCTCTTACCAGTGAAAACTCACTTCATATACTTAGTCTTGCTTTGGTTTAACGTAAATTCTTTAAACTCCAAAGTGTTTTTCACAATTCAAGTTTCCTATTAACACCGACTTTGGCCTAATCAGTAAGAACAATATTATCTGCAAAAAACATACATCACGACACTCCATCTTGAATATATTGCATTAGTTTATTCATCACTAAGATAAAGAAATAAAGACTAAAAGTCAATCTTTGATGTACACCTATCGTGATAGTAAATAACTTGATGTTTTATTACAAGCTTTCACACATGTGATAGTCCCATTATATATATCCTTGATTGCATTTACATACTTTAATGATACTTTTTTCTTCTCAAGAATCCACCATAAAACTTTTCTTGGGACCACATTGTATGCTTTATCAAGATCTATGAACATCATATGTAAGTCTTTCTTTTTTTCTTTGTACCTTTCCATTAATTGTTGGATTAAGAAAATGATTTTCATAGTACATCTTCCTGACATAAATCCAAATTGATTTACAGAAATCTTGGTCTCTCTTCTCAATCAATGTTCAATAACTCTTTTTCACAACTTCATAGTATTATTTATTAACTTAATCTCTCTATAGTTATAACAAATTTAGATGTTTCCATTATTCCTTTAAATAGTTATGAACATACTTTTCCTCCAATTTGAGTTTCCTAAATTAAGATCACAATGAATTATTATATAAATATAAAAACGGAAAATATGGTGTGTGATTTTTATTTTATAGGAATAGCTACTCCTCTAGCTACTCCTCTACCATAGTGATGATGGGGACCAGCATAAGAACCTACTCCTCTAGCTATAATATCAGCAATAGTCTCTATTTGTCGCTGTACAAAACCAATGCTGAAATTTGGTAGATTGTTTTAAAAAATACAACATTGTGAAATAATCAAGCCAAACTCTGAACAGTACGTCCGTTGAGGATTGTGAAGTGTGCTAACCACTTGTTGACAATCAGATTCTATAATGACCTCCTCGTAGCCAAGATGTTGTAAGCACTGAATTGCACTCCTTAGAGCCATTGCTTCTCCTTCAGCTCGAGCATTAGGGTAAACAACCCTGCCTTGATCATTCCTAATTTCCCGTACCGTGTTCCTGATTCCTAATTTCGACCCCGGTCACAGGGATAGGGAATATACGTTTCTTGTACATTGCTTTTCAATCGTAAAAAAGGGTTCATTTTCCATTTAATATAGCTTGCAATCCTTGGAATATGGATGATGCATCTGTCCCTTTATACACTTGGAACTTGGAAGGTAACAGCTGTGCACATTCAACACGGGAAAATGGTCAGGTTCGTGCCCTGAACCCAAGCTAGGGACTCTTCGTGCGCATGATGCTTTTTAGTTACGTGGTTATATCTCACTACGGCTTTTTTCTAAGAGCTGTTCTCTTTTTTATCTCTACTATATCGATATCACTGTGAGCATTAAAAGTGATCAGACGTGAAGGGCAGGGTTATTTTGACCTGAATTATATGAACTATGAAGGTGAGGAAGTGCATCTTTGGCTTAAACATTTAAGTTTCTAAGTTGAGTTTAAAAAAATAATTCAACTTTGAGTGAATGTTTGGTTTGTACTTGACACTATTGCGGCCAACATGTATTTTAACACATTATCATAATTTGGTAAAATTGTTTTACCTTGAAAGTAATTTTTCAACACATTTTCAACCATTTACTTAGTTTTATATAACTGTGTTTTTGGTAGAAATTTAATGTATAAACGGATTTATTAGGGTAATCAAATATATTACAAAATTGAGTTTACTCTCAAAATTGAGTTTGAGGAACTCCAAAAAAAAAAAAAAAAACATAAATATAGTGTATGTTTATTTACTTTTAGTTTAGTATAAAATACATTATAATTTGAATACGTAAGTATTTCCATCTTCTAATTTTAAAGATGGCTTTTGTTCATGCTAGAAAAAAACAGGCTTGGTAAAAAAACATACATATATTGAAAAGTCTTATATGTTAAAAGTTCAAAAAATCTAAGCAAGTTATACACAATGTATGACCTAAGCACAATTAGGATAAAGCATGGTTATTTATTAAGTGTATTCTAGAAATTGAAGTTAAATTGTGATTGACCCACTTATATAGCCCCATAAGCCTTTTAGGCTCAAAAACTATTATATGAGGATAAATCGGTTAACGTGATCGACCTTATAAATATCAGACAATATGTTAATATGGATTACCCTAGGCCTAAACTTGTTCGAGATTTACTTGACTGACTCTTCATTATTTTATTATTGACCAAACAGTCCAATTTTAATTTTATTTTCAAACTTTTTTTATTCAATTGCCATTAACTTTTTTATATTTTTATATCGATTTGCCTTTTTAATTACAATAATGTTAGATCTCACATTAATATTATTAGGCTTAATTACTCCTAAATATCATAATTATGTGAATTTAATCTTTTTATTTTTAATTGTATCAATTAAATTTTTTAGGTATCACATTTTTTGTAATTTTAATATATATTAATGGGAATGGTATTTGTTTATTGAATAAAAGGAGTAAAATCAAACAATTGAAATAGCTTATAGATTCAATTAGCTAAATTGAAATCCAAAAGACTAAAATGGCAAAATTACACTACATAGGAGACCTAATTGGTAAAATTAGTACTCCAGAGACTAAAATTAAATAATTGTAATAGTTGAAATATAAAAACGTAATTAAACCTTATTTCTATATCTATTTAGAGCATTTTTAATGTAAGATCTTAACAAAGATCTTGAACTTAAGGTTTAATCTTCACTAAATCTCTCTATAAAAGAGTTGAAAAGATCTTCAAGATGAATTCTTATAGAAAATCTCTTTAAGATGATCTGCATATTGTTTAAAAAGGAATAAATTTTCTTTCTTTCTCTCTCTAAGATCTCAAAATGAGATCTTTCCTTGAAGAAAAAAATGAAAAAGATCTTTAATCCTAGGTGACACCATTGAATCTACCAAAAAGTAGTTTAAGATTCCAATTTAAAATCTACCATTAAAAATGCTCTTATAGACAATAATTTGCATCATTTTAATTCATTTAATTTTTACTTAAATACATTATAAATTTATTAAACACTAAAAAAGTTAGCTTTTTTTTTTGTTAGAAGTGAGTTAACCCCTTAAACTTTCTATTCTGACAGTTGATTCCTTTTGCCGCGTTGTATACCAATTCAAAAAGGTTTACCATCAGAAGACCCTGTTAAACACTTTAAGATATTCTTGGAAATCTTATAAGCCAGATTTTCTTCTAATGTATTTCAGTTATTCTTTTTCACTCTTATAAATAAAGTAAAGGCATAGACGAGAACCATTCCCAGGTATGTTACTATTATTATTTTTAGATAACCCCAGATATGTTATTATCACGTGGGCATTATGTGAATAAAATGTGGATAAAATCTTCAAAAAAATACAAAACGAAAACTAATTTTCATTTTAATTAAATTAACACACATAATGAGTACTAGTTTTGGTATAATTTTACATTAAGAAAACTAGTTTTGGTGAAAGATATCTTTGTAAAAAAATTAGAAAAATACTCCCTAACAGTGCAAAAAGAAAATTACTTAACGCATCCCCCCCCCCCCCCCTCTCCTCTCCCTCTACGAATCCTAACACCCCACTGTGTATCGCCGTTGTGTTCATCCCTTTTTAATTCCACCGTCGTACCACAAAGATGTAACCGCAAATATTATGCATTAAACAATCCATAATAAAATAATATATATTATGAATTAAACAATTTGTATGTATTTGTATTACAGATTAACCAATCCGTAATGTATTTGAATTATAGATTGAGCAAGTCGTATTACAAATATATTAAAGATTGATGAATTCGTAATATATGGTTAATCAGAGGCATTAATATTAATCAACCAATCCTAGTCATCACTCTCGGTAAAGGCAATAGTAATGACGACCCTCATGTTGTGAGGAGTTGGCGCTCTTCCAGGGAGGAGTTGCGGTCGAGGTAGATGATGTAGCGGTTGCAGAGGTGGTAGAAGGCGACGAGGGCGCAGAAAAGGGCGGCGGCTTTGCTGACAGAGCCAGAGATGAGGAGGTGAGGCAAGGCTCGGAGGGAGATGGGAGGTCGTGGATGACAGCGCCATAGTCGCGCATGTGACGGAGGGCGTGGATATACGAAGGAGTGGTCGCGCAACTTGTGGTGATGGCAATCTTGACTTGCAGTGGTTCTGAGATGAGTGGTGGTGTATCAATGTGACTGATGGAGGTGGTGGGAGAGAGGAAGAAGAAGGATAGAAAGGAAATATTAGAAATTCATGGGTGCACCAAGCAAAAAAGGGGATGTATTAAATAATTGTCTGGTAAGAATCAAGCCGAGAAACAAACCAAGAATTCCCTACAATGGGCCTTAAGGCCCACCATCCTAGTTTTTCTTCTTTCTCTCTTCCCCTGCTTCTCTCTCTGAATCTGATAAAACCATTCTGAAACCCAATCAAAGCTCGAAGAACTGAGAATCGAACTGCGTTCGCTTCTTCAAAATGGCTCACTCCTTATTAAGAAAATGCATAAAACCTGCAACCCTCAACTTCCTGACACCACTCTCAGTCCCGCAGATTCGGCGGCGGCTAGCGTCGGTGGCGGCAGCGGACGAGGACCCTCCGCAGTCGTCGTCATCGTCGTCGTTCACTTTCTCGTCGGAGGGGGAGAAAGTGTACGTGAAGCCGCCGGCGGGGAAGTGGAAGCCGTCGCCGTCGTCAACGGTGACGATGCCGATGTCGTTCATGACGGGGTCCATCGTGGGGAAGCGCTTCTACAAGGAGGTGAAGACTCGCAAAGCCGATGACGGGAACGGCTGGACGGTTATGCTCGATTACCGAACCCTAAAGACTCCTTCCAAGAGACCCCTCAAGCTTCCCTCTCTTCCTCTTGCTAAAGCCATTGCTGCTGAATGGGAATACCAGGTTTGGCTCTTTGATTACAACCCCCTTCTCTTCTTGGTGGCTAATTATGTTTTATTTTCGTGTTTTTTTTTTGTCCCTTTATTTTTTATATGGCCTTTAGTGAAAAAATTTGAGCTTCTTTTGTAAGTTAAAACCAGTTTATAAAAGTTTTGTCATTTAACTTATAAAAGTTAAAGCTCATAAATTGATTTTAATTATTAGAGGATATCATGAAGAATAATATACTCTCTTATTAAGTGATAATGTAGAAGTTTATACAAACAGAACTAAAATTTTGTGTTGGATGAGTGGTAGGATTAGGAATGTATGAATTGGACATGGTTTATGAATGAACATTGTGAGGTTGTTTGATTATGTAGAGAGTCCAGCTAGTGGGAAAAGGCGTGTTTTTTGTTGATGTATGGCTACAGAATGTTGTGTTGTGTTGTTGACAATTAGTTGGGACAAGTGGTAGCTGCTTATGTCTCTCCCTTAACCAAGTGGTCTAGGATTCAAATCCCGGATGGCCCTTACGTATTGAATAAATCATGTTGTGAGGGGGAATACCCACCTTGTGTGCGCTCGAGGTCCCTGACAAAGATGAATCACTGCTTTTGGTGGAGGTTACTTTGTACCAATACCGTGGTCACCAAAAAAAAGAGAGTTAATACCGAGGCACAATGCAAGTGTTTTTTCACAGTTTCCCTGAGGAGATATAGTCAAGTGGGGGGAGTGGATTCTATCATCTATCATGAAATAAGGTTATGTTCAAAATTTGTGTCTGTCTCTTTTCTGTGAAGAGAGATAGGTGAGACCTATTTAGTGTCTATTGAGGGAGAAAGAGGGAGAGAAACAATATTTGAATATGACCTTGTGAAACTTTTAGCTTAAAGATCTTCATTTTCATAAAATAGAGACATGATTAGGATTTTGACTTTATTATCTGCCATGCACTGATAACAATGGGAAAGGGTTGGTCCAGATGTTGTCCATGTTAATTGATCATTTGATCATGACTATCTGTATTGTCATCCAAAGTAGAGGATATTGTTATTTCAACTGCTACAGGATTGGCAGGCCTAGCTGATGGCTGAAAAATGTCCACTTTTTGAAAATTTATAGCTCACTTTTGCACTTCAATGTTAGTTTATGGATGTTTTTGTCATAATTTTCACTATCCTGAATGCCAGGGCTTCCTAGTATCCCTCATCATCATTGCAAAGAAAGATGCTTATTTCCTGCTTTCATAAAGCTGTGAATTTTGTTTCATAAATTTTCCTCTGATTAGGGTTAAAATAATTTAAAGTCTCTTTGTGCGGTGATATAGCTAATGCAAGCCTCCCCTTCAATATGATTATATGCCCCATAAATTGCCATTCAAAATACTTAAATAGTCTCCATTTGAAGCTGCATATTCTGTTTAATATAGTTATGGATGCTTAGGAGTGTCATTTAAAGTGGGCTGCTAATGAAGTTTGATTTGTTGTAGCAAACGGATGGCATAAGGCCCTTCACAATGCCTCTTATGAGACTTGCTTGCACTGCCTTGGAAAGAGTTCCACTCACAAGGAGCAAAGTTATTGAGAATTTGATGAAGAAATTTAATCAAGATTTAGTATTTTGCCGTGCACCTGATGACAATGAGCTGACAAGCTATGTACATGGTATGGTATTAATTGATAGCGTGGTATGTCTTTACATGTCTGATCTCAGTTAATAAAATTATAATTGCCTCATATAAATACATGTTGAGTACATTAGAATTTTGTGAGTTGAGTTGTAGTCATTATCTTAAATTGTAAAAAGCATTTTTGTAGAGCTCTTTTAATTGATGGTTTTCAGAGTGTGGATTTTTCTGTAGCAACTATTTGAAATTTATAACTTAGGCAGCAGTTATTGCAATGAAAATAAATAAGAATGATATCTTCACACCTAATATGATCACGAACGTCAAGTCTAGTGAATAATCTGCATTATCGTAGTTGCGGGAATGATTTTCTTTATACAGTGTAGGTCAGTGTGTAACTACATTTTTTACCGTGAACATTTATTTTTCACTTTCTCATTGGGTTGGTATCGTTGTGATCATATATTTGGCAAGCTATTCCGAGACATAGTGCATCATTTAGAGTATATTTTAGCTTTACCTACCTAGAATGATTGTTATTTTTTTTGTTTTCTTGCAATTTTGTTGTTAACTCCACCTGTGGTCTCATAGTTGGTCCCAGTCCAGGTAAAGGGGGAGGGTTGTAATAGGCCCTTGACACCCATCACATAACTTGTTGAAACCCCAAACATGAATGCTTTTGTTGATCAAAGTCATCTGGGTTAGGTTAAGAAACATCTCATTTATTTTTGAGTAATAAGATGTATGGATTTGAATTTGAAAATTCAATCTTTGCAGCTCGCCAGGTGGAGAAAATTGATCCATTGCTTCGTTGGGTGGAATCAGAATTTGGCTTTAAGCCAGTTGTTTACTCCAGCTTTTTTGGTTGAAAGCAGGAAGATGGTCTTGTAATGGCTATTGAGAACCTTCTAAAGAAAACAGATGATTGCGAATTGGCAGCAATTGATGCCATTGCAGCATCAGCACATTCGTTAACTATAGCTATTGGAATGGTTCAGGGGAAATTGCAAATTGAGGAAGCAATTGAACTTATTAGACTTGAAGAAGATTCTCAGGTACTTACTATAACCATAACCTGATTCAAAATATTCTCTCTATATTGTGCTTAAATATTGATTTGTGAAATAAAAGTCTTGATTCTCTGTTTCAGGTGGACAGGTGGGGCCTCGTAGAAGGTGGCCATGATGTGGATATTGCTGATCTAAGGGTGCAGGTTTCATCAGCAATTGTATTTCTTGGTTTATCAAGATGCATATAGGTTTTTAACATCCTTTCATGTTTAGGTTACCATCCTCGGAACTAGCTTGATAGGCTAAATTAAGAATAGGAAACCAGGGGTTGTTGTAATATCCAGATCTTTCCAGAGGCAATAAATATTCTTGGGTACGCATAATTTGCTTTATAGAGTTTTATTATGGTTACAGTTTTGTCATGAGTTGAAACATTATAAACATGGCTTTAAAAGGGCCTGATTTGTACTGGAATAACAGGTAAATTGTACAAGTGTTTTCTTTCAGCTTCATTATTCATAGGAAACAAATTTGTGGGTTGTGTGAATTGAAAGATGATTACGAACTATGCAGTGTTCTTGTTGATATTTGAAATATTTCGAGCATGATTTTTGAGATTGAATTGATATTATAGTTGGAAATTTCTCGATACATTTTGAATAATTACTTACAACATTTTTTATGATTCTATACTTTGTTACATGTATTGAAACTTTGGTTGAATGAAAAATTGAAAATAGAATTATTTTTCCTCTTTCTTCGTATTGGCTAAAGAGCTGGTATAGTTCGAAGAGAATCAAAGTCACTGGAAATCCTCTGAATACTTTGGATGAGATTCATGAGAATAACTACTTTGACGGATACAGTCCTTTTGATTATGTGAATAGATCATGCCAGTAAGCGCTAAAGATTCATTAAAACTGAAGAAATAACCATCAAATTAAATTGAATATAAGAGACTTGATTAACTGCTCCCTTGATTAACTGCAACCCTTACAGCAGTAGCAAGTATACCTGTGGCTTTTAAGGATCTTCCTGACAACATAGAACACAAAGTGGAGGCTGTTTAGTGATGTCACAGTTACAACATGCTGTGTCGCAGTCATTGTTGCATCCTGTAGAAACATTAATTTGTCTACCTTGAAGGATTTAGGAAATATGCAAATTCTGTAATTATCACCCTAATTATTTGGACCAAACTACTTATCATTGCTAATATAAAGTAGCATGAAATGTGTATTACAAGCTAATACTTTTTACTGCAATACCTGTTATAGTCACATATTGAGATGGTTGGATACCCTGAGAAATGCTGAGAATTGAAAGGCGAGCGCTACCTTGAACATTAATGACATGCTCAGAAGAAATCATGAAAACCATAAACCAAGCTACGGCCAACGACTTCATGATTGTGATGGTGATAGCATGTGAAGTTTTTCTCAATATAGTGTTATATATGGTTCTCAACTGAACCTCTTTAATGAGAACTAGAGTTTTGATGTATGTAAATCATTAAATCTCTTTCACATGTTCATACTTTTTATATAAGCTGTGATTAGAAGTAATGATCATTCTAAAGTTGTGTTAATTGTGAGTATACATTTTCTGATTTTGATTATATTGCAACCCTATCTAAATTGAAGATTTCTCATGGCAATTCTATGAATCAGGCGTTTCAAATTCAATATTTTTAGTTTGATCAAATCTCTTAATGTAATTTGGTTTAAATAGAACAGCCATGACCACCCAAACATGCACTCAACTACCATACTCCTAACATATAAGAACAACAATCATGATTTTTATTTTAACTCATTTTTGTTTATGTCAATTCATGATTTGATACTAATAAAATTTAAAACTTTCATCAAATTAAACGCAACTCCCTAATTTATACTCCCTCCCTCCAGTCTCTAATATATATATATATAAAATGATTCACACTAATTAAAAATATTAGTTAATTACATTTAATTCCATCAATTTCAATTAAAAAATATTTTTTTCTAACTTACCCTTCAATGGTATTAGGAATAAAAAAGAATTATTAAAATTAATATCTCAATCTCAATTAAATGAAAGATATTTTAGAAATAATAATATTAAATAAGGTAAAAATAGTTAATTTTTTCTATATTTGAAACAAAAAATTAAGTGTTCTTTTTCTTCTAATATTTGAGATGGGAAGGAGTAACAATTTAGGAGGGTTCAACTCTAAGCTCCATATTGATCATCATGTTGATCGAGGATTTAACACGATTGGAAAGCATTAAAGCAACAAAAATGGCTGTTTAGGTAGCATGAGGCGTGGTTCAAGTTCCCAATATATTTACATGCATATTGCCTAAAGGGACAGTTAACACAAAATAAAACTCTGGAATTTTTATTTTAGACAAAAAGAAACAAGCGTGCCTCCCAATTTCCAGTGCAAATCTTTTGGGAAAAAAAATCCAGGGAGTGTATTTAGCTTGTATATCTAAATCCAACATTGCTACAGCCAATTTTATGAGATGGGGTTCTGTTTGCTATTGACATTTATTTCAGAAACACAAAGCCAATAAAAACTTCCAAGTTTTACAAAAGAGGCTCAGGTTTTATTAATCAAGAATATAGCTAAATTATCCCCAACTTTGAAGAAAATACAAAGTTCCAACACAAATGACCAAATGCAAACATCATCATGCCTCTGAAAATAGAATTTTAAGCTTTAGGTTGAAGTGACTTGATATGTGAGATTTGCTTTCCTGGGTTCAACCCCTTTGGGCAGGCACGAGCACAGTTCAATATGGTGTGGCAGCGATAGAGCTTGAATTCATCATTAATGGCATCCAATCTCTCCTTAGTGTACTCATCACGGCTGTCACTTATCCACCTGCAAATACCATCACAAACAATATCTCAGCTTTGAATAACCAATCTGTAACAGAAACACACTGCATCTAGCAGATCATATGCAACGAGTTCAATAAAAAAAGGTATTTTCTAATATGGAGACTTGAACTCATTCATTCCTAATCCTGACCAAGCATGATCTTAATGATCAAGATATGCGCTCCTATCCTATCATTCACTCACATTATTGACTAAAACTGTATTTCCTACAAATATAACCACACAAACAAGATAGGAAGTTCAAAGTTAATAATGCCTAATCTCAAAAAAGCTAATAATGCCTGAGGCAAGAAGAACAGTGAGTGTATACATAATCATACCAAATGACTAATCCCAAACAAGGTAATATATATGGAGGACAAGATCTGAAGTAATTACTGACTTCCTTACATAATTCAGTAAATACCAGCCATGTTGGTTAAACACACTTAGAATGTAGAGGTATTGCACTTTCAAGAACAGTACAGGTATCATTCGTTTGCCACATTCTTACAAGAAACACCATGATGTTAATCAACCAAAATAAGTCACGCACAAGTGGCACAAAATGGACAGATTTTAATACTTGTGAATTCTGATAGATCCCCAAGCATTTAAAATAAAACATAGAAAGGAGAAAACTAAAAAAGATGATAAAAGAATTCATTAAAACAAACAAGAGGCAAACTAGGCCCCATATCTAGAAGATTGTATTCGGTTTAAGTACAGAAATTCCTTATTACCAAAAGAAATGTACAGAATTTCCTAACTCATTTGCCTCACTCATTTTCTTAACGAACTAAATTGAAAACCTTCCTATGTTTGCTGAAGTAAAGAACCAGCATCAATGACAAAAATTAAAATTAGTTATCAAATAAAATCTTGAAACATGCATAACAGAAATATATTGAGAATCAACAAATGGGGTCACTAGCAGAAGATTCTTTAAGTCAACAACACCCTCACAATTTTTTTCAATGAAGAATATTCAAGATAAATGTTAAGCAACCATACCTTTCTCCAACAAAAAAAGCCTATGGAACTACTATAACACCAACCATAATATGACACATGGAAAATGTCACTGGAGTATAATAAAATAGCAATCTGAAAAGCAAAGCATAATGATATAACTATAAACATAGACTTCAGTAAATAGCATCAAAGAATGTATGAACGATACAATGACAAACATAGAATTCAGCAAAGAGCTCTCTTATAGTAGCTAAAGTACAAAGCATAGCACCAAGAACAGCAACTGAGATATTATGCTAGTATTAACAAGTAAATCAACAAAACCCCATGCATATATCGTGGCAGGTGTGAACTATAATCCTTTCTCAACCCAAGCTTCAAGTCTAATTATCATAAGAATACAACAAACACATAGAATCGACCAAATAGCGTACTCAGTTAGCATAAACCAACTAACTGACAAACAAATCTAAAAACACGCACACATGCTCACATAGTCACATACTCCAAAACCAATTTCCTCTCACACCCTCAATTTCAACCAAGAAAACAGCATGCATACTACTAGAATCTAGGTGGTGAGCCAATAGCTTTCAAGGTTAGAGTCAAACGGAAATTTCATAAAGTTGGTCACTTATATAAAACAAAAGGATAAAAAAAAAGGACAAGAGCCGGAAAATATGGCAGTTAAGAGTCAGTTTGAATAGACTACTCTTCAAGTACCGTAAAAAATAATTGAAGACGTAAAATAAAGCAAACGTCTTGTATTAGCTTAACAGACCTCAACATTCTTGCCTTAGTAAAGTTTAGCAGTACAATTTCACAATTGAAAACAGGGACTAGGAAGATACCACCAAGGCAAAAAAAATGGTGTTCATGGAAACAAACACTATAACTTTTTACCACGCTAGATGTAGAAGTATCACACAAGAAAATATAAAAAAAAGAGTCAACAAATCATTTTCAAATTTTCATAAAAACTCAACAAACGATTTTCACAACATCCTTGTTTCGTTTAACTGACTTCGAGAGAAGTGTGCGTGTGTGTGGCGAAGCGTTAGTTACCTATTAGCGTGGAGCAACGCGGCGGGACCGAGATAGGACTCGGGGTTCCACCAGTAGCTGGGGCAGGACGTGCTACAGCAGGCGCAGAGAATGCACTCGTACATCCCGTCGAGCTTCTCCCTCTCCTTCTTGCTCTGCAGAATCTCTTTTCCCGCCACTGGTGGGTTCTTCCTCTTCAGCCACGGCTCGATACTCTTGTACTGATTGTAGAAGTTCGTCATGTCCACGACCAGGTCCTTGATCACGAACATGTGCGGCAGAGGAGTGATCGTCGTGGCAGCGGAGCTTTTTTCCGAGGGGATCTTGGTGAGGCACGCGAGGCCGTTGCACCCGTCGATGTTCATTGCGCAGGAGCCGCAGATCCCCTCGCGGCACGAGCGGCGGAACGTGAGGCTCGGGTCGATCTCGTTCTTGATCTTGATGAGCGCGTCGAGGACCATGGGCCCGCACTCCTTTAGGTTGATCTGGTAGTCCTTGAGCTCGGGCTTTGAGGGGTTTTCGGGGTTCCATCGGTAAATTTGGAAGGTTTTGAGGGTCAGGGTTTCGCGAGCCTTGGGCTCCACTTGCTGGGCCTGCGCCTCCGACGCGTGGGCCCGGAGAATGGCCAGCTTGAACGCCGGCGAGGAGGGGACACCCTGCGCCGCCCTCTTCAGTAACCCCGTCGCCATGGAAGGGAGTGAGTAACGGATTCCGATTATGTTATTACCGAAATGGGTCTTAGGGTCGTTCGGGAGTGTCTGCGTTCTGCGTTCTGCGTTCTGCGTTTTTTCTTTTTTATATGAAGGGAGGGTGGGTTGATAAATTTGGAGGTGGAGTGGGGGTAGATTGGGAAGTTGATGTTGATTACGGGTCGTGAATGAATTTGTTTAGGACTAGGGAAAGTACTTGTGATGGGTGACGTGGCAGGAGGGGAAGCGTTCGTGGATGGGTGTTACGTGGGAAGTTTTGTGCTGCATTTAATTTTTCATGCAGGGATTATAAATGAGGGTAAGTGTGTTCACCATAAGCCTATTATCATGTTCGGTCTTGTTGTGTATGAAATCTTAAAATTATATTTAATTATATTTTTTACTCTCGGTTTATTTAATTTTCGGAAAATTTTATTTTTAATAAATTAATTTGATTTAATGTATTTTATTTTCCATTTTTTAAATAAATTAAAATTTTATGTTTTTCGTCATATTTGTTCATTAATAAAAATAAAAGTTGAGAATAAAATTTGCTAAAAAGTAAAAAAAATTAGCAATAGAATTTGTGTAAAAAAAAAAAAAAAATAGGTGCAAAAACTTGCAAACAAAATTGAAAGTAAAAACTGGAGTTTATGTTAGAGGTGAACTGATGGAAAGTAAAATTTGCAATTATTTTATAAAAAGAAAAAATAGGAGATAAAATATGTAAAACTAATTTATTGGAAATAAAATTTATTAAAAATTAAAGATAAAAAAATATAATTAAGCTTAAAAGTAAGACTATGCTCAGAGAAACGTTTGTCTAAATAAAACCACCGTTATGTCTATTTTTAAAATTTTACAATTGTTTTAAAAGTAAAGTTTAGAATAAAATTTAATAAATAAAGAAAAAATTATCTGACGGTTTTTATTTTTAGGTTAAAATTGGTTTAAGAATTAAGAGAGTGAGAAAAAACAAAGAGAACAAAAATTAAGTATACAAAAAGATTCTCATAAATTTAAAATCATTGAAGGAAGGTCATTTGATATGATAGCAAAAGTGCACGTGCTCTATGGATAGATTATCGTTTTCTCCACAATAACTGCGCATTTAACTTTGTAATTATCACAATTTAAACAAAATTTAACAAGGGAAATAAGTTGTAATGGAATTGATTCAGGGGAAAATAATTAACAATCAAATTACAACAAAAACAATTATTAAATTGGATGAATTCAAATTTAGAAGGCATCCCGGATTGGGAATTACACATCAAGACTTCTTATTTCAATATTCTTGTCAATTATATTTGAAGACAAATTAACATAAGGTGATTTTTGCCCTCTTGTAGAGGTGTTCATGGGTACGGGTCACCCGTGAATCTGAATCAATACGAGCAGTTTGGGTTGGGTTGCGTCATTTATATATTTTGGTCAAAACCAAATCAAACCGATCAAAATCGTTTATGTACGGGTTGGGTCACGGGATTAGATTTACATATCCGTTGATCCAATGACCCGATATGTGAATATGTAATAATAATATAAATTTTATAATTTATATATATATATATATATATATATATATATTAAAAATTAAAAAAATAATTTGACAATAAAAAAAAGATATGATATAGTAAATGTTTAAGATTGCATTAAAAAATAAGATAAGATATTTTTTAATATTGCATTAAAAAAAAGGATAGAATATTTTTAAGATTGCATTGCATAATATAATAGAATATCTTTAAGATTGCATTGGATAATATGATAAAATATATTTAGGATTGCATTCAAAAATTGGTTAAAATCATATCTTTAAATTAGTATAAATAGAAACATATTTTGGTGTTCATGTATGCATTCCATTCCAAATAATATTAGAGAGTTTATGTTTGCATCATTGAGAGAATTGTTGTGAGATCATATAGAAGCGTTTGACAAGTTTGATTCTTCAATTCTCAATCAGGATTTAAAGGTACCTATTTGCTTAAGGAATATAAGCATAAATGTAATTATTTTATTGTATTATTCTTCTTGACTTTGGAAAAGGTCGCAGCTGAGAACTAGGATACCAGCTTGATTTGTAAGATTCAGTTGTGATTCAGACTATTATAGGAAATATTGTTCACAAATCTTTTATTTTAATTTATATTATAAGTCTATTTTGTAATATTATGTTGATGGTATTAAATGAATCAATTTTACTACTTTCATACATTTGATGATATTGTGTTAATTGTATGAGATATTTGAAAGAATCGTGATATAAAATAGTAGTTCTAAAAAAAATTAAATGGGTAACCTGGTGATCCGAACCGAACCGAACTGTTCATGAACGGGTTGGGTTGGATTGAGTTTCAATTTTTTTTCTGAAAATCGAACCGAACCGAACCGATCAAATTTGATTGGATTGGGTCCTAAATTTGGCCAAAACCGATCCGAACCGACCCACAAGCACCTCAATCCTCTTGTATAACTATGTTCAATTCAATTAGACTATTTTTGTTTCTTGCTATTTTATTTACCCTCTTATGATTAAATCTATTGTCATGACTTAGAACAGAACATAGGTTCCTCTCTTATATATTCAACACTTAAGTTCACTTCTCTTATATAAGTATGCCTCAAACCCCTTTAACTTCTTCTATTCTAAAACTTTCTAAATGCAACTTTTGGAGCACCAAGGATTCACCACCGCCACATTCTAATATTTATTTCCATAGGCCATTGCAGTGTAAAGTCCGACCACTTGTAGGATCAACGACTGTCCCTACATACCAACACAAGACTTTTCAGTGTGCTTTGTCCTCACTCACACACTTCCTGAGAAACTTCCCAGGAGGTCACCCATCCCAAGATTGCTCCAAGTCAAGCACGCTTAACTGTGGAGTTATTTTGTTATGGGCTACCGAAAAGTAGATGCACCTTGTTGGTATAGGTAGTACCTATTAAATCCTTTAAGTTATCCTCAACTGTACAGTCTCATACCTGCACAGCCTCTGGATCCCTCTCGTTCGGGTGTGTATTCGATTCATTCATGTACCCCTCCCGCTGGAAGCCTGCCAGGAGCCGCTCCTTGTTCGTGCCTCACTGCACCGGCGATCACTCCCCGCCCTTGTCAGCCCCCGAGATGTTACATGCCCACCAGCTTCCGCCTGGTTCGTCCTCGAACCACACCGTACTGGTAGAGAGGCCTTGCTCTGACACCACTTGTAACGCCCGACCACTTGTAGGATCAACGACTGTCCCTACATACCAACACAAGACTTTTCAGTGTGCTTTGTCCTCACTCACACACTTCTTGAGAAACTTCCTAGGAGGTCACCCATCCCAAGATTGCTCCAAGTCAAGCACGCTTCACTGTGGAGTTCTTATGTTATGGGCTACCGAAAAGTAAATGCACCTTGTTGGTATAGGTAGTACCTATTAAATCCTTTAAGTCATCCTCAACCGTACAGTCCTATACCTGCACAGCCTCTGGATCCCTCTCGTTCGGGTGTGTATTCGATTCATTCATGTACCCCTCCCGCTGGAAGCCTGTCAGGAGCCGCTCCTTGTCCGTGCCTCACTGCACCGGCGATCACTCCCCGTCTTCATCAGCGCCCGGGATGTTACATGCAGCAACACTGCCACATGCCTCTTGAATGTGATATTGTATAGCTGTGTGGTAAAAGCAATAAACTGTAGTGTTTGACAAGGAATAATACTCGCTATGTGTTTTTAGGGGGAAACAGATGTGATAAGGGTTCTATATATGTCTTTTGAAATCTTTGATTTTTCATTTTTTGAGAATTGATTTTATGAATTTTATAAGATGAGTATGAGATGGAATAAAATTTTGTAATTTGTTCATCTTTGAAGATGGAATGAGATTTTATTTAAGGAAGCTGTGGTAGTTGAAAAATTATAAAAAAGATTTCAGAGTGCTTACTTTATAATGGGGAGATTTTCTGTAAATTCTTAGCATCAAATAATGTTTTTTTTTGTTTTTTTTTAAGATTTTTCTCACCCAACTACCTTTTATTGATTTAGATGGTTTCAAGCTAATGTATAATGGGGAGATTTTCTGTAAATTCTTAGCATCAAATAATTTTTTACACACATCCCTGTCCCTGGGTCGAAATTATATTTTTTGAAAAAACAATAAATTTGATTGAATTATCATATCCAAATGTGCATAATATAGACACAATAAGTAATTTATAATTGTACACACAAGCTACATAGTGATACAATGTTTTAAGTAAATACCACTATAAATAATATACTTTATCAACCATTGACATTACAAACAACATTCAATATACCAATGTGCAGATAACATACTTTGTCAAGTGAATGACATTACAAGTTTATAACAAGATTCATAAAGAAATAAAATTAAAAGTCTGTAACAAAATTTTAGTCGAACAAAATGATAACATTCAACAATTTAAGCAATCTTTATTCTTTTTACTTATGTAACCCTAAGTAAGACTACATAAGTAATTTTATATATTTGTGACTTAAGGGGATATATAATAGGTATATATATATATATATATATATATATATATATATATATGAAAAAATTGATTATTCATCCTCATTCTCCGTCCCCAAATTAAAACTCAGTTATTATTCATACTTATTTTTGTATCCGATCAACTCGATTATCATCCGACAAAACTCAAAATGGGAGTAGACAATTACTAATTACGGAGTTATTTGTATTCCTAGAAACACTTATTATTATGTTTGTGTTTTGGTGATAATAACACTTACATGGTCTTGTCACCATGTGACTTCTGAACTACTTTATTTTACGCATTAAATTTTACGACATCAAGTTTTAGACTAAATATTTACTAGGATTTTGTAATGGTATATGCCTTTAATTACAGCTACTCAGTAGGTACCCGAGGGTCATATAGGCTGAAGCCTTGTGCAAGTTTTATTTACACTATTGGTTTACTTGATTTCTAAATAATTTATATGCCATTGTTTAACATGTACATGTTGACAACTTATCCACTTTCAAAACTTTCCACTGCAGTTATTTCATTTATCCATTTGATTTTATTTTAACATTACGACATTTCAAGCCTTTCACGAGAAATTTGACTTAAGCCTTTAAAAACAAACATCCTTATTTTCTATACCAAATAGTACAAATTCCTTAAGAAGGATTCTCAAAAGTTTACTTTTAACTCCAACATAACGGGATCTTACATTTAAGCCCAATTAAACAAAAATAGAAAAATCAAAATTTAAATTATCTATTATCAACGTCATGATCATGATGTCTTCCATGATTTATTCATGGTTGTCTTTGGTTATCAATTTTGGCTTTTTCATCAATTTTGATTAGTAATTTTGGTTCAAATTCAATCGTCAATTTTACATACTTTTCGTTTATTTAATTTTGATCCAATTAAATTTTACATCTAACAAATTCATTTAAAATATTATCAATAAATAATTATATTAATTAAAATGTAAAATATAAATTGGATGTAATACATTGGAATCCTGAAGCACCACTAAGGATTAAATCAAAATTATAATTATTTTAAATATGAGGACTAAAATCATAAAAAAAAGTAAAGAAATCAAATGATGGATTAAAAATTAAAAAAATCAAAATTATAATTTAGTCAAATGAATATAATGATATTTTAAATCATGTGTGATTTAATTTAATATATTATGTGTATTAAAAATTAATGTATTTATATATAATAATAAATTTAATTATATAATACGTATAACGATGATATATGGATTGACTAATAAGTTTTGTGTTTTTAACCCAACCAAACACATTATTAATTTTTTGGAATTAACAAGGTTTATAAATTAAAAATAATTGATATATAAATTTTTTTATTTTATATCATTTTATATAAATCTTGACTAATAAAGTGTTGGGTCGAAAAAGATATAAAACATATTTATTCTAACAAATAAAGGGACTTAATTTAGAATTTATCCTATATAATAATACTCTCCTCTTTTTGGTTTACTCAGTAACTGTGCTCTATTTATATAATTTTAATAATATTTACTTCTATACTCAGTTTATCCATTTGATTCGCTGAAACACGAATGGCTGTGACAAAGCGAGCTTGCCCTTAGACACCATTCTTCTTCAACTGATTCGAACGAGCCTCAGTGGAAGAAGGTAAGAACTAAGAACCCATCTTATGCTACTTAATTATTCCCGTGACTTATTATTTAGAGCATCGATTATTTGAAAGTGGGTTTTTGCTCTTTGGCTTCGAAATTTCTGAGAAATGATTAGCACTTGGCCCTCCAAAGTTAACCACTTGGTGGTTCCTCGCTTTGAAATAGGCCCTTCTGGTGTTACTGATCAGAACAGGAGAAGGAGGGTGAAACTGGGTTTTGTTTTTTCCGTTTCTCATAGTGAAAAAGTTAGTGTTTTTCAATTTTCAAGAGGATATGGGACTGTGGTCTTTTCTGGACATGCAAATTTGGATTTGAGATGTGGGTTTTTGTTGGGATGCTCTAAACCTAAATTGGGTATCAATTTGAAGCCACACAAGAGTCATGTTGGAGACTTAGCTCCACCCTTGGGTTGGGCATTGGAGGAGGATGGTGTTGGGAGTGAATTGGTTGATGAGCAGATTGATTCTAATGATGCATCGGTAAACCGTGAGTCAGAGGATGTAAAGTCTTTGAATTTGGATCAAGTTCAGGACAGTGACTTTGAAGGAAAAATACGTGGTGATAATGACTATAGCAAGGAAAGTCGTGGCAATGAATTGGTTGATGAGCAGACTGATTCTAATGATGCGTTGGCTAACGGTGACTTGGAGGGTGTCAAGTCTTTGAATTTGGATCAAGTTCAGGACAGTGATTGTGAAGGAAATATTTTGGGTGATGACAATAGCAAGGAAGATGGTGAAGAAGAAAGTGAGGGTAAGGTTGATGTGAGAGCACTTGCCTTGACATTGCAGACCGTGAAGACAGTGGAGAACGTGGAGGGTATTTTTAAGGACAAGGGGGAGTTGCCCCTCCAGGTGTTTTCGACAATAATCAGTGGTTTTGGTAAAGAGAAGAGGATGGATTCTGCTTTGATTCTTTTCAACTGGATGAAGAAGAGGAAGATAGAAACTAATGGCTCTTTTGGCCCTAACCTTTTCATTTATAACGGTCTATTAGGTGTTGTCAAACAATCTGGACAATTTGCAGAGATGGAATTCATTTTGAATAAAATGGCTGAAGATGGAATTGCCTATAATGTGGTGACATATAACACCTTGATGGCAATTTACATTGAGAAAGGAGAATGTGACAAAGCTCTCAATATGCTTGAGGAGATCCGTAGGAATGGCCTTACCCCATCTCCGGTATCCTATTCACAAGCCTTGTTGGCCTATCGGAGGATGGAAGATGGCTATGGAGCTCTAAATTTCTTTGTTGAGTTTAGGGAAAAATACCGTCAAGGTGAAATAGGAAAAGATGATGATGGAGAAGATTGGGAGAAAGAATTCTTGAAGCTAGAGAAGTTCACGATCCGTATTTGCTATCAAGTAATGCGTTGTTGGCTTGTCAGTCGTGATAACTTGAGCAAAAATGTGTTGAAGTTTCTTGTTGATATGGATAATGCTGGGATTCCACTACCGCGGGCTGATCTTGAGCGGCTTGTGTGGGCTTGTACCCGTGAAGATCACTACATTGTTGTGAAAGAGCTGTACACCCGGATAAGAGAAAGGTATGATAAGATCAGCTTGTCTGTCTGCAACCATGCAATTTGGTTGATGGGAAAAGCAAAGAAATGGTGGGCAGCTTTGGAGATATATGAAGATTTATTGGACAAAGGGCCAAAACCAAATAACTTATCGTATGAACTGATTGTCTCTCACTTCAATTTTCTTCTCAGTGCAGCCAAGAGGAAAGGAATTTGGAGATGGGGTGTTAAGTTGTTGAACAAGATGGAGGATAAAGGCCTAAAACCTGGAAGTAGGGAATGGAATGCAGTTCTTGTGGCTTGTTCTAAGGCTTCAGAAACTACTGCAGCTGTGCAAATATTTAAGAGAATGGTGGAAAATGGTGAAAAACCCACTGTAATATCATATGGGGCTTTGTTGAGTGCTCTTGAAAAGGGAAAACTCTACGATGATGCTCTTCGTGTGTGGAACCATATGATCAAGGTTGGGATTGAACCAAATGCATATGCCTACACAATTATGGCTTCGATTCATACTGCTCAAGGAAATTTTAATAGGGTTGACGCCATCATTCAAGAGATGGTAACATTAGGAATCGAGGTAACAGTAGTGACATACAATGCAATAATCACCGGCTGTGCACGTAATGGTATGAGCAGTGCAGCGTATGAATGGTTTCACCGAATGAAAGTTCAGAACATCTCTCCCAATGAGATAACTTATGAAATGCTGATTGAGGCCCTTGCAAATGATGGAAAGCCAAGGCTGGCATATCAGTTATATACAAGAGCTAAAAACGAAGGCCTTACCCTCTCTTCGAAAGCTTACGATGCAGTTGTCCAATCCTCTCAGGCTAATGATGCAACCATTGAATTAGGTCTTTTAGGACCTCGCCCTGCTGATAAAAAGAAGAAAGTGCAAATTAGAAAAACATTGAATGAATTCTACAACTTAGCTGGTGTTCCCAAAAGAAGTCAACCGTTTGATAGAAATGAAATTTATCACTCACAGACAGAAGAAAGTCCATAAATAATTTAATACAATGAAATTAGCATAGTCAAATATTATGTAACCTCTGTACATTCTGCTCTGTCATAGCTTGAGATTTTTTGTATCCGTAGGCCAAGAAGGTAAAAGAATCAGTCATATGTTTTCTTCCACTTTTGTTAGCAAAATAGAGATGTAACCCTTTTTTGCGGAACCTTTATTCTCATATATTTGGCAGGACATAGAAGTTTGTTCCTCTTAAGAATTTTTGTTTTTCAGTGTGTCTTTTCTCTTATTGAGTTTAAAGTCAAAACAACTGTTTAAAAGTGATGACATGATGTTTGTCTTGCTTCTATTTAAATTTGTTAATCAGAGGATAATAATTGAATCCTTTACGTATTTATTTAGTTTTTGCAACTGACTTATAGTTTACATTTAGCAATCTTTTTATCACTTTGTTCAATTATTGTTTTTAGTATCATATTAATCTTTGCTGGTTTTTCCAATTGGTGCTTTTGTGTTTTTCTTAAACATTTATGGGCAATGTAATTTTTTCACACTTTCTTGTTTGCTCAGAAGTTTTACACATCTTATTTGACATAATTGTTAGCTCAAATGTGCCATAAAAAGCACAACTCAAACTATGAAGGGGAATCAGTTAATTGCAATTCCTATATCCACATCACTAAGCAGAAGGATAAATTGATCATCATAGACTTCTTTTGCCCAATGTTTTGGTTTCTCACCGCTTTAGTCAGAAATAAGACCCATTTTCTCTGCTCTTAGTGATCTATTTACTCTGACTCTTAATATATATCACCAATCTTGGATGCTACTAGACTACTGTGGTTAGTAGAGAGATAATCTGGGTTGAGGAGGTTCCCAATAAGTTTTTTTTTTTTTTTTTTAAATGATCTACACAATATACATGTTTTACTGCGATAAAAAAATTCTTTTCATTAATCATTTTTACACTCCTCGATAATAATTAATAGTATAGTAGGCAATATATATATTTCGAGAAAACAAACTATTTTAGCCAAACAAGAAAAGTGTAAAAAAAATAGTGTAATAATGTGGTGTACTAGTATCATAAATCGTTTTTTTATGACAACCATTAAATGGATTTTTACAGTACCTTTCCTTAACTATTATTATTATTAAGCTTTTTTAATCAAAACTGATAAAATACTCTAAATAATTTTAATGCAATTATTTTAAATACAAATATACTTATGATTTTAAAAAGTTAATAAAAAAGTCTCATTCGAAGTTTAGTGATTATATGAGTTGATTTAATTGTTTCTTTATTACAATATTTGCGTTTAAATTTTTATTTA
>PYAF01004221.1:445605-461446 GCA_007407185.1 Glycine tomentella
TTATGAAAACGACTTATAATTTACATAAAAATAATTTAACCTTATTTCTCCCTTGATTATAGAAACAATCTATACATGATTACTTGTATAATAAGTATCTATTCAATAAGAACTCAATCAAATTGTTTATCAAAAACGGGTTCTTGATATTTTAATACTCAAAATATATAGTTCATTAACTTTCAAAACTTATTATTTTTCTCAAATAATATTAATAAAATATACCATCAATCCTCTATTCTCTCTGATTGAATATATCGAAATTTTTATATTAAAATAATACTTTATTGTGATCCATTTGCTGCATTTAAAAATAATGTGAAACTATAACTCAAGCAACACCAAATCTCCTTGAGATCTACTAAAAACTTGAACAAGCCTGAGGTAGAATGTTCAACTCTAGGTAAGTTTTCCAATGGACTCGTTGATCTCGTGAGAAGTTTAGCAAGATATGACTACAATGTTATGCGTAGATAACACTACCAATGTTATAGTTAGAGAAAATAGTCTAGATATCAACATAATAATTTTTTTTCACTATCATCTAATCAAATTAACATATATGATATATTTTATTTTATTTTTACAATAACTGTCACCAATTATAATTTCCAATTGGTTAACAGTGCAAAAAAATTTACACGATAATACATTGAAATCAAAACTCTTAGTATATTGTCAATAACACCTCAATTTTCTATCCAAAATGGACTGTAGATTACACCTATGACATAAGATTTGTAAATTACAAAGTATTCTCATCATGAATTTTCTAAGTCTCTTGCAACATGTTGTGACCCTTGAGCAGATCCGTTAGCTCTTGTCCCCTTGAAAGATTCTAAACTAATCAACCGAGCAAAGGCACTCTTTGATCTGGTCATTGTTGGACCTCCATGTTTCTCCGTCAGATCATCGGATAACGATCTTACAAGATCGTCAAAGCGTCGCTTGAAGGTGGGGAACCTTGACATGGATTTGGTGATTCCTTGCAGTCTGTATACAAATGAAAACAAAATGAGACAGAAAACCTTAAAATGGATAATCAGAACAAAACTCATTCGAAGTGAAAGCATGTTGGGAAAAAGGGCAAAAAGTAAATTGGGTATATTAAGCCCCAATTAGGATTAGCTTCATAGGCATATGAAAGTTTTTCCTTTGAGATAAGTACTTGATTCCTAAGTTACAATAAAAGCCCTTATACGTATAAGTTTATAGGTGTTTATGGAAAAGTTGGACGGGGGAGTAGTATTTGAAAAGGTTGAGGTTCATAAATTTGATTTTAGCACATGTGAAAAGTTTGATTCATTTTATTTCCTCCATTTTTTTTACAAGTATTTGTTGAGAAATTTATTTGAACTATAGCTCTAAGTGTTACCACAAACTTGATTTTTCCCATCATAAACAATTTCACGTCATAACTAAAATCATTTTTTGCAAAATCAAGTTTAAAAATGTTTTCCCAAATACACTAACTAAGCAAGTTTTGGTCTATTCAGTACCTTCTAGCCAATGCCTCAAGTTCCGCACGTTTGACCTCGGATTCTGGTGCAAGGCCAACGCTGGACTTTTTCAGTCTCTCTGCATCACCACTCAAGAGAACTAATTTGCAGAGGTAGTCCTCTTCTGAGGCAGAAAGATTTTCAGCTTTGATTTGCTCCTTAATGATCAAAAGAGGATTAAGGAACCAGTCAAAAAACGTCTCCCTTGGTCTGTTTGTGGTAGTTAGTTCAGTTTCATCACCTACATCCAGGAAAGTGACCAAAATGGTTTCTTCAAAACGGTTAATAGAAAATAATCTCAAAAAGAGAAAAGTTGAAGGGTTCCACTTACTAATCATTATACCAACAGAATTTAATTTTGCAGAGCGCAAGAGTCCCTGGACTAAGCAATATGCTGGCAAACCAATACTAATAACTCTACTCCCGTTACCAGAATTGGCTTCTTTTATGTCTTTTCTTGTAATTATACCTTCAGAAACCATTTTTTCTCCAACACGGAAACATTCCTTGAATAAGGCATCCAACAGCTAACAATTCATGAACAATATTTATTTAGTACAGACTGTCAAAGTCGCAAAACATGAACATCCCATTAAGATAAAGGTGATATTTTGAGTCGCGTTGTTCAACACAAAATACCACAAATAATACCTCAAATGATTTCAACTCAGCAATGTTGTTCTTCATTGAAGATGTGCGAGAAGGAGCCTTTCGGAAGGAGCTGGGTCTTAATACGGAATTTGAATTAGAAGTTCTTTGCGATGTATCAACCTCTTTTCGAAACTGAGGCCTATTAGAATTCAGAAATTGAATGCATAAGAACATAGTATAAAAGCATTAATTGCAAGTCACAGTGATAAATACATAGGAGCCGAAAAAAACCTAGGGAAGCAGGATCCTTCTGGCATGTCAAGAATATCATTGCTGTATTCATCATAAATGGCCAAAGCTGCAACAACGTATGAAAGGCCAAACAAGAAAGAAGACTCCTGCATTTAAAAGAACAAATAAACAGTGAGATAGTTAGGAAACCAGCAGCCAGGTGTGGACAGGAAAGAGATTTTAGTTTATTCACACAATCACACAGGGCACCTCCCACTGTTATACGTTAATAAAACAACAGAAGAATATCAATACTATAGGAAATTATAATCAGAAAATGGAAAAGTCTGATAGATCAAGTAGATGCAATTCCTGTACCACCCAAATCACTTAAGAGGACGAAGTTAGTACACACTTACTGATACGGTGATACCAACCTCTTAGCCTTCCTACTACATTCAGCCCACTAATCCATAAGAAACTCCCATTTTATCTCTCCCTCTTCCTTGCCATTTAAAAGCATTCTGTTACTACAAATATACGACATCTTTTCTCACTCTACCTCTCCTTGCTCACATGCTTCTTCTTCCTAGTGCCATACTTGAGTAATGGGTGTCTATCAATATTCTCTGCCAACACTTTCACCATGTCCTCAAGGTGAAATTTGAAGACATTGTCCCATAGACTGATAGATCTTGCATTGATTGAGCACCTCCCCTTTTACCATCATGTCCTGTTTCAGTTGCAGCAAATAGCAAGATGTACTTTTAGCTCCCACTTCTCTGAAATTGCAGATGGTAATGGTTGATGCTCTGACAATTATAGCTACTACTTTAAAATGAAAAATGGAAGACCAAATCAGAATGACTACATTCTAGAAGTTTCAGCCTGTAAGCAACCTGCTCTATCCTCAATCATCATCACCTCTAAAAGCAGGTAAAATCTTAGATTTAGCTGTTATTAGTAGCCAAAATCCTGACTTTATATATGACTAAACCTTTAAGTAGACTAAGTCTCCAGGCACCTCACATCCCTTCTATCCGTATCAGGGTACTGCTTCATTTTGTTAGGAGCCAGGACCAAATATAATTTGAGCTCATCTAACACTACATTTGTTTTAGCCATCAACTGTTTAACTTCTACTATTGATAAATCTTCTGTACATTTGAGCAACACTGGAGGGTCTCTTCCATATAAGGTCCTAAAAGTAGACATTTAGCAGAAATGGAGGTTAGCATTGTACTGGAACTCAACCCAACTAACTAAGCCAGCAGGGCCACTGATTAGGATTAGAACCTGTAAAGCATCTAGATACATTGACAATTTCTGTATGTCCAATTGTACATCCAACAGTGAATGATAGGCAGAGCTGAGTTTTAGAATGGCTCCTGCCTGTTTAAATAGCTCAGTCCAAAATTGTCTAGAAAAAGTGTGATCCCTTTTCTGAAACTATGATGGAAAGAAATCCATGAAGCCTTGCAACTTCTTTAATAAGTCAGCAACCTCTTTAGCAGAAAATGGGCGGCAATGGGTAAAAAAAAAATGACCATACTTTGTATAAGTTGATCCACTGCCACCAAAATGGTGTCCATCCTTAGGACTTAGGAAGTTCTCCAATAGAATCCAATGTAAACGTCACAGCATAACTATGTAATATTGGAAAAGGCTGCAAAAAGACCAGCACGAGATAGAGCTGGTACTAAAGATGAGCAGGAGATAAAGCTTGGTACATGTTTCTCAGGCAAGTGTCACAGGAAAGCAACATAGTTTTTAATATTAGCCTTCATGCCTTCCCAATATAAAATGCCAGCAATCCTCTTATGATCTATAGTTTCAATAAAATTTCCTATCAAGTGGACAGGTGTCTATGCTTCCTTAATTTGTTTCCTGATTGATGCATTCCTTTTTTGAATTGCTGAATTGATTTTACCTTACTCAGTAACACAAAGAACAGCCCCTAGTAACTTTAAAATACCACAAATGCCCATGCACACAAGTAGAACACAACTTCTTAAGGATGGTAGGTATGAGATGAATTTAAGATTTTTGGTAGAGAAATTTATTTAACTCGCTTTAAAACTTATTTCTTGATAGACTCAGCTAGTCTCTTGCAAATTAACATGAACTTCCTTGAGCCCCCTTCACCCACCATTAAGAAGAATATCGATCAACTATTTCTGTGATTTCCAATTTTCCATCTCCAAACCATTTCTGGAGGGTGGTGATGAAGGACAATTTTAGGCCCTTTCAAGATATAAACCACCACACATCTCTCTTAGGAAATGGTCAACCTGCATCTTCTCTCCCAAGTCCCAAGTAATAATGTTGATCATGGCTTACCAAACAATATACGATCTGCAACTGCTTGTGCTGTGCATTGACCAACAAACAGTATACAAAACAAAAGTTGAACTGTGATTCAGGTTCTTGTGTTATTCTATTGTTTCCACTAACCAAGCAGAAATGGCAGTGCTAACTTTTATTAGTTGGATAATGTTTCAAATGAAATTTTCAAGTTCAATCTATTAAACACTATTTATGATCATGTCGATCAACAATGTATGCTTGAAATGGCAAAGCCTCAACAGAACAAGGTTCATATTTGTATAGGGGTACAGTTGGACACCAAGTACTGTGTATAGGCCTTCACCTTTTACATGAATCATCCAAATACATGGCACATTGCCTAATATGAACCTTGGATGCTGTGATATGTCAACCAACAATAGATTTTTAAACTTATTTAGTTTGTCATCCAAATCCCCAGTGTTGCTTTCACAATTTAGCATTGACCTTTTTAATAGCAACCAGTCTAGAAAAGCATAGGGCAGTCAAGTAATAGTAAGCTTACCACCAAACTTGTATATATTTGTAATTGTCTAACCCAAGTGTATCATAACTGGCTATAATAACAATAGTAGTATAGAATAACTAGGAAGTGAAAAGATATGAGGATTGACCTGATAAGCAACAATGCCTGCATAGGCGCCAAGAAAGAAACTTGCTAACATGGATGCCAGAATTGCCCCAGCAACTGCCAATGGCCACAGAAGGATAGCAAGACCAGCGAAAGGTACACATATGGTCTCCAGGAAAGGGCCTTCACGGCCAACAAGGTCATGAAACAATCGATGCCACCCCTTAAATAGCATGTATGGACCTTTGCATAAGGCAACAAATGATATAATTGGCACATCAACAATGATTCCAATAACTGCAGCTATTAAAGCACCAGGAATATAAAGCAGCCTGCAATAAAGCAGAAAAAAAATCAAAATAAGTCATATAGCACAAATCCTGTGTCATATTCATCTAACAACATCATCTTTGGCACATTATGACTGGTGTTTATCTAAAATTCATTCTTCATAGTCACATTTTGTCGTGCTTTTATGTTTCCGAAAACAACAATTCTTATTTTTCTTTCAAAGTAAAGTTGAATATTCTCATGTAATGTAAATCTATCACAAACTAAAGATACAAGTACAACTAGCACACAAAATGCTAAGAAAGAAGAACTTAGTTAAACAATTAGTGTTATCTGGTTCACCATATATTGGTTGAACCAAAAACCAGAGAAAAATTTGGAAGAACAATTAACTGAGAATCATTTTGGTTACTAAAGTTTCTACAGTTTGGTTTCTACTTTTTACTGAAATGTCACCAAAGCCAGAAGATATCCCACAAAAAGAATTGCCATTCTTTAAGATTCTATCCAGGACCAATGTCTTCTGTCAAAATTTTCAATAATATGCTCAAGCTTGCTAATAAGTTTGGCATGCAAATGATAAAAGATTTAAATAACCCAACCAACACAGTTAAGTAAGTATGAAATACAGAAGAGATATTCCCTCTGTGATTTCAATAGTTAGGTTTTCAAAAGATAGCAATCTACAGGAAGTCCAATTGACCTATAGTTTGTGAAACTAATCTGCCTCTCAACTTGAGGGAAAATTGATATTTTTTAATTTGTTTCAATTTAACATTCACAATCCACAGCTCCTTTAATTTCAAAGTTAAATAACTAGTATTCAAGTTGATACCATATTGTCTACACAACTAAGGTTTAAAATTTGAAAAACTTTAAAGTGTAAAAGTGGACCTACAATACAAACATAGTCTCTCTTCAAAAACGGGAAAAAAATGGAGCCTGAACCATAAGAAGGAACTAAATCACTATTAACTCCCGAAAGACATGATTGGAAATTTGGCATTACTATTGAGTGAACCTTTCAATCAAAAACATCTTTATGAACATGAAACTTGGATCTGGATATAAATACAAAAATAATCAGAGAAATGCTTTAAAGACATAAGAGTGTCCAACACAAGGCTCCAACTGAGTAGGGTGGTCAAGGGAGGCTAGGTGTAAGCAGCCTGACCCCTGGAAACTGTAGTCAGTCTGTAGAGACTGTTTCCAGGATTTGAACCAGTGACCTCCAGGTCACAAGACAAACCTTTCAGTTGCACCAATGCTTGCGCTCACTTTAAAGACACAACATAAAAATAAACAAAATAGTGAGGCATACAATGACAAAACCTGATCTCATAGTATTTTGCATTTGGAGGTCCTTTTTGTCGCAGGTCATCCATAACCGAGAAGTATGAATGAAAACAAACATCTTTTACATCCCTGACAACCATGCAGCTCTTTTCAACAGTGCTCCATGTACCATCCTGATGATTTAATATAAAGTTTCTGTAATTAATAACAACAGTAAAACAGATATAACAAGAAATGAAGCATAGTACACATACAATGAAACAGTGGTAAAATTTGTCATCTTTTCCTTCCTCTACAGCTTCCAAAGTAGCAAATATGGGTGAAAGAAATCCATAGGCTGCTCCTCCAACAATACTTCCAAGAATACCAACAATCGGATACACAACCAACAGCACTGGTAGTACACATAGGCCAATAACAAGCTTCAGAATAGGCCCAAATTGTTTAGCTCTGTCCGTTAGGGAAATCACTATGAGAAAGTAATCACAATTTCATAATACATGGATGGAAAAGTGAGCGAAAACTTGAAAGAGTGGCAGTCAAGGAAAGCACCTCACAACGCAGTAATATGTCCAAACATCATGCACTATCCAAAGTCCAAGTATGATAGCAGTGTTCCCAGTTGCAATTATTAAGCATATCAAAGGGCAGAAAAGGATACCTGAAGTGATTGGCATTTCGCAGTTTGAGCAATTGTAAGTAAGGTTTACAATCATACTACTCACATAAAACCCTACCCTTAATTCTTCTCTAGTATAGTAAAGCATCGTATACAAGAAGCTATATATATTCCATGGTGGAAACTGGAAAATGAAACAAGTACACACACTGTTTAAAATCTTTGGTTTTGCCTAGAAATATGTCCAAGTTTATCTTAAACTATTATATAGTTGGTTGTCATTTAAATTTGTTCATTTTTACTTTCAACTTTCTTCTAAGTTCCTATGATATTACATACAAATCCATAAGATTAATCAGTAACAAAACATACAAAATTCAATTATTTCCCACAATAAGATACTTGAAGCATGATTGAAGGCGTGCTTGACAGCAATTAATTTAATAAAAACGACTAATTTGTTAACAAACATAGGTCACAAGGGAACACGTGTAAAACCCCACATCAGGCTCCACCCGAACTCCCCACCATTCGGTTTAGGAAAAGAAAATTCAATAAATTTTACATCAAAATCACTGAATATTTAACAAATTATAAATAGCAAAAAAGTATATGCAAAGGTGGTCCAGTAGTATTTCATTTCCTGAAATAACATCCTAGAAATTGCCTCTATGATGTTTAACTTCAAAATCACTGAATATTTAACAAATTATAAATAGCAAAAAAGTATATGCAAAGATGGTCCATTAGTATTTCACTATTTCATTTCCTGAAATAACAGCCTAGAAATTGCTTCCATGATGTTCAACTTCAAAATCACTGAATATTTAACAAATTATAAATAGCAAAAAATTATATGCAAAGGTGCTCCAAACAGCCTAGAAATTGCCTCCATGATGTTTATTGTTTAACTTCTATTAGTAAATTCCCAACTAAAGCATACCAAAAAAGTCACAAAAACAAAAACAAAAATTCCAAAAGCACACAGAACAGATCCATTGCCGTTTTACCTTTGATGGTGCCTAGAAGGAGAAGCCCAATGAAAAAAGGAAGAAACCGGATGAAACTCAACAAAGAAGCAGAAAACCCCGTAGGAGGCTCCATTCACTCAGATCTCTGCAAAAGAACACTACAAACTCATCACACTTTCAGTTCCCCACTCACCACCCTCAAGTAGAAAAGATCCAATCTTTGCCCCCTTCAACCTTCACTCGGCACATAAGAAAGGTTTCAACCAAATACCCAGAAGCCAAATATCGAATTTTCTACAAGCACATAGCGATAAACATGCATAAAGACTAAAACTTGCCCTTTACGATGCTTCTGATAATGGCCACAGAAACAAGTGGTGGATCTTCCTGAACCCCCATTTTTTGTTGGTTTCTCCAACTTAATAACGGTTAAAAAATTCAACTTTGTCGACGAGGGTACAAGGGGAAGGTGAAGGTGACTTTTGTGGCACTGTTGAAAATCTGCAAGTCTTAAAAATCAGAGGAATATGAATGAAGCAGTTTATATCACAGAAAAAGAATCAGTATCACATTAATATGCTTAGCCAAATCCTCATATTCCGATTCATTTACACCTTTCCCTTATTGAAGATAGTGTGCACAAATTATTTTTGTTGTTTTTTGGTTAGGCTAAAGCAAAAGCAAGTCGAAAGTTTCTGTCTCTGCTTTATGTTAAGTGTTAATGTTGTCATGTTAGGTGTGATTTTCTTTTCTTTTCTTATTTATTTGCCAGAATAGGACCCAATTTTTGAGTCGAAGCAACGAGGCACTGATTAGTGTGTGAATCATGTGATCTTTTGGATGTTATAATTTGCGGGAAAATAATTATGATTGAAAGTTACTGGAAAAAAATAAGGAACCAAATATTATTTTTTTTTTACATTCAAAAAGATACTTTTAATAATGCATTTATTTATTTATAAAAAAACAAAATGCTCATTTAGTTTTATTATTTTATTTTCATTATTGAATGAAATTTATAATTGTTCTCATTAAATAATTTTTGGGTAAATTATATTTTATTTTCTTATAATTTTACAGTTTTTAAATACTTCTTGTACTTTTCTTGTTATTAAATCCTTTAAATTTTTTTCGTGTCACTTGTTTAGTTTGAGAGAAAGTTCTTTAAAAAAAACAGAAAGAGAAATGAACAAAAAAGAAAGAAAGAAAAGAAAACGAGAAGAAAGTTAAATAATATATATATATATATATATATGAAAGAAGATTTTTTTTAATGAGATGATGTTACATGATTATCTCATATTTATTTGTTTCAAATAATTTAATTAATTAATGTAAATTTTATATTTATTCTATTTTATTATATTAAATTGATTTAATTATTTCATTAAATCTTAAATTAATCAACTGATTGATTCAAATCTTAAATAAATTTATGTTATCCATGTCACTTATTTATATTTGTTTTATGTCATCAAGTATAAGTGAAAATGGTGATCATCATGTTAGGTTATGATTAAAATTATAATGATTCTTTGTTGTTATATGATATGGATCAAATTATTTAAAGAGAGATCCAAAAGTAAATAATATATGATTGTGCACGTAAAGAATTTTATGGTATAGATGTCTAAGGTTAATATAAAGTTCAAGTGGGAGAGTGTTAGGAATTTTATAATTCCTAATTAATTAATATGAGCTACATATGATATTATCATTTATATTAGTTATTTACATTTATATGAGTTCAGTATAAATGATTTAATTTAGTGAGCTCATTAAACTTCCAACAGAAAATTAATATGGACTTAATATAAACCAATTTGACCCATTAGAATTAGAGGATAATGAGAACCTTAATAAGTTAAAATTGAGGAACGGAACAATTATGATCTTCACTACATCAAATCAAAACAGTTTTTCCTCTCTTCATCCGAATAGAAAACGACATTCTTATAAAGAATAAGGTGATTTAGTTAAGGAAGGTAATAAAATCAACTATTCATGATATCCTTATTCCACTGCCTTTATTTGATCAAACTCTATAGGTCCAAGTATTCCTTAAACTCTTCTCTCGATAATCTGACGAAAAATATTTGGTGCTTATTTGATATTTTATATGGTTTATTAAAATTCCAACATTTTTCCTTTATATTTACATAACATTGCATAAAACATTTATAATGTTACCTTTGACGAAGGTTTTACCCGTGAACAAAGTCACTAGATATATCCTACCAAAATCATGGTTACAAAATAATGAACTAAATTATGTTATTTTTAAAAGAAAATCAAAAGAAACATGTAAGACATCACCAAAATAAAGAAAATCTTACTTAGGATATAACTCCAATAATAACAATTTTCTAGAGCATGTGTGTGTATATATTTAAATATTTATTGACATATCTATTAACATACATTTATTAAAATTTAAACTAAATAATTAATAATATTTTAAAAATTAAAAATAATATAAAAAATTACTCATAAACTATAAAAAATGAATTTAATTCATGCGAAACCCGAGTCGCTAAACTAGTATATACAAAAGAGTATTTGATTTTTTGAGTTATGGCACGTGACAACCTCAAAATCATTCACTCCAATATTATTCATTATATTGTGAAAGATATTAATTTTAATATTAAATCTATTCTATTAGGACAATTCATAATTGATTATTACCTTTAATTAATAATTGATTATTATAATTCAATAAAACTAAATTATTGAAAAAATAATGTTGTCCTCTACGCTCTCTTTTCTTTCGAATAGATCCATTGGATAAATAGAGCTTCAGAGAGGTAGTGCATAGTACACTGCGACATGGAGTAGATCTTTACAGCTCATGGTGTATACTTCTTGACTATGTAAATACTTTGTCTTCAGTCGTTGTCTCAACATTGCATCTTGTTATGATCCTTAAGTCATGTGTAATTTTTGATATCTACTCCTTAACATAAATTACCTTCAAAATCATACTTTTAGTCATATATAACTTTCGATATTTGCACTTTGACATAGAATCCACGATTGTCCTTCAAACTTTAGATTTAGGAAGCCAAGGCCGTAGATTAATGCTTCACACCTTTTCTCCATGTTTCTTGATAAGTCTTGTTTCTTTGAAAACACTTGAAGGAAAATCATTAGTAGCAAAAGTCTAATAGACTTAAAATCTACTTCTTACAAGTTCATTGTCATTAAAACATTAATCTCATAAAGGTTATGCTTCAACAATCGAAACTCCAAATCGACAAAGTTTCAGCGTTTGAACTTTTATCTTTGCTCGAGGGAGCAAGGATCTTCCACATGTAAGGCTCATACAAAGGAGAACTCGAGTTGTAATAGTTGTTGAAGGCTAGGCCGTGTGCTATTATGGACATAAAATGGGAAATTTTGGGATCCTTAATATATGGAAGAAGAGTTAAGACCGTGAAGGAAGAGGCCAGCTAGACGGAGATCCGAAATAGCTCAGTGTTGTTGTGCATGTGTAGCTAGCTTAGTCACGAATTGGAATTTGGAAGGGAGTTCCGCTGGTGATGGCTTATGAATCCGTGGAGTAAGTGTTGCTACATGGTGGTGTGGTGAGGTGATTTGCATCTGTTCCAGTTAGTTTTTTTTTTTTTTTTTTTTTTTGTGCTTAGAAGGCTTATAGGAAAATTGGAATTGGCAATGGAGTTTAAGTGGGTTGCTACATGAAGAAAATAGGATATTGGAGGATGGGTTCTGTAGCTGTCAGAGTAATTGAGCTTGGTGTATGGATAACATGATGGGTAGTAATTGGGCTTGGTGCGTGGATAACATGGTGGGTGATCTGTTAATGGATCTAGGATAGACTCTGATATCATCTTAGAATGTGGGTTTGGACCTAACTCAACCCCAAAAGCTAACTCATAGGGTGGGGGTTATCTCTCACTTATATACTCTATTTTGATACTATCTTTAGTCAATGTGGAACTTGAATTTTCTCCAATATATTTTATATAATTGAATTTAAATTATAGATTGAAATGGGACAATGACGTAGACATAGGATAGCAACTTAGAATCAATAGATATAAAACTGGTATGGGTTTAATAAATAAACACATAAGGTATAATTTTGGAATATATTGGATTAATCATTGGAATTGCACACAACAAAGGCAATTTAAATTGTTACGGATAACTATGCAATTGATTTATGAAACTAAATCAAGAAGACAAGCAATTGGGATTAAAGATTGTATTATAAAGATTAAAAAATTAGAGATATTAAAATTTAGAAATAATTCCTTGAATTATAAAGATTTGTACAAAGATCTCAATGCGATTATTTTAGAATTTCGGTTAACTCAAGAATAAAAATTATGCTTTTCAATTGGCCTTTTTATCCCTAGATGAGAATCAAAGTGTTCAATCCTTATCATATTTGTATTTTTTTAGAGACCTTGTCACCTTTGTTAGTGATTGTAAAATCACTTATCTCGCATATATGCCACTAAGACACTGGCTATCATACTATCATCAATATATTTAATAACTATAAGTTAAGTTTAATATAATAATAAAATAAATCATTTAGTTTTATCGGCATACAAAATACTAAATCCGATTTTATATATAAACAACAAATAGTATTTTTCTTTGATCCTAATTATAAGCAATAATGACCAATTTTTAAACTTATTCAGAATTAAATGTCTTTTATACTCTTAATTTATTACTAACTTTATTTACTAGACACACACTCATGAGACTATGAGTATTAATATTAAATGAGACAATCACTTACAACATTTAAACTTAAGAGAACTTTTAGAATAAAATTTAAATTTATAATAGTATTAAATGTGACTATCACTTTTCTTAATCTTGATAATTTGTACTATATTGCTTATATATAATTATTATCTAATTTCAACTTATATGCTAGGTCCAAAAAAATAGGATGTCACACATTTTATTTTTTATATAACTTTTATTGTCCTTTTCTCTTTTATTTTATAAAAGAACTAAAGAGACACAGTTTTCCTAGTATTCCTCTCCTTAGAGAGGTACAAGTGTGTGGGTGAGTGGGTGTCTGGGTGTAGGTGTGTAGTAGCATACCCATATACAATTAAAGGGATGTATTTACACCTGGGACTTAAAGGAAATATAAATATATGTATTTATAGTTATTATTTTTGCTCGCACCCCTTAATTTTATAATTTGACCCCTCTTTCAATTTTTCGATCTTTGCCAAATTATATCTTTTATTGACTAGTTTTTTCTTTTCTATTTTATTTCTTTTTCAACTCACTGCACTTGATTTTAATATTTATGTCTTTATTTTATATGTATTATTATTATTATTATCATCATCATCATTAGGCTAAATTTTAATTTTGATCATTCTTCTATAATTTTGATCATTCTATTTTCTCCCGAAATTTTGGTCCCAATTTTAGAAAATATGCAAGATTGATCTAATCCTCAACTTTTCATATATTATATTTCTTTTATTTTAGTTGAGTTGAAGTTTACGTCTAACATATTCACTTAAGGTACCATAAATAAATAATTTAATTAATTAAATATAGAAAGAAAAGAAGTAAATGTATTTAAAGTTGAGATTTGGACCAAAATCGCAAAAACTTAGATCAACCAAAATTGCGATTCAATAATTAAAAAGAAACCAAAATTACAATTTAGATAATTAATAATTTAACATTTTTAAATAAATTTCCCCTATTGACTCAAGATGTTGGAATTGTATGTGCGCACACATGTGTGTGTGGATGGGTGGATAGGTTGGACCAACTCACTTTTTGAGCCTTCTAATGTGAACAATTAAGATATGTCAAATTAGCTTACTTTGACATGTTAATATCAACATATTTATTATAATACATTATAATTGCTCCATTTGTCTCATAACAAGTGTTGTCTTTGGTTTTTTCACACAAATAAATAGAAGTTAATAAATACATGAAATAGAATAATAACTTTACAAAATTAACTTTATTATTAATTATTAATTATATAAATTGAAAAGTAAGTGACACTTATTAAGAGTATTAGTGAAAAAAAAATTACACTTATTTTGGAACTAACTTTTCATCTTTATGCAACACTTATGAAAAAATGGAGAGAGCATTTAATAATTATTGTCATTATTTCAAAATTGTATTTACTCCATTGCACACATTTAATATAAAGTATAATAATAAATGTTGCTTAATTATAATAGTAATAATACATTTAAGATATTCATTAAGAGGACTTGGCATTTTGCTACCTCATTAATTAATATGTACTATTGGAGAAACATGAGACAATAAAAATAGTAAATGCATTAAATGATTTTTGAATTTTTAATTAACTTATTCTGAAATTACTTTTTTCTTTTTACATGACACTTATTATGGAATGAAAAAGTATTTAAAAAATATTTTGTGAGTAATCAAAAATAGGAAGTGTTTTTAGTCTTTATACTTTATAAAAAATATCAACAATGTCTGTCTCGAGGAACTAAAAATATTTATTTTTAAAATTTGAGGAACAAGATATTTAAAGATAAAGTATAGGGTCCAAAATCAAGAACTTTACAAAGTATAAAAACTAAAACATATTTTTCCGCCTTTAAAAATAGTTATTGATTTGTTTCTTTTTATAAGATTCTTTTTAACTAATTCACATCTCTTAAAAATATTGATTAATTTAGATAATGACCTGAAATTTGTCAATTTGTAAGTATTTTTTTAAATTACCCTTAATTTTATTTTTGAAATTAAACATCCCACCTTTCATTTAATTTCTTCTAACCTAATTGCTACTGAGGTCTCCCATCCTAATCTAGGAGAGAAAGAAGTTGTTATCTCAATAAGTTTTAGCATTTATTATTTTTTGACTAAAATTTTTGTTAATTAATTATGAGTACTTAAAAAATAATTAATGCAATAAATAATTTTAAAAATTATAAAAAGGGACAACTATTAAAAAAAATCTAAAAAAAAACGGAGGAATATTTAATAAAGTAAAATAAATGTTCTTTAGTTTATAATAACTTTATGATCATTAAGAGGATTTGACTTTTTTGTTGCCTCATTAAATAATGTGTACTATTGGATAAATGTGAAAACAATTAAACTAATAAAGGCATTAAATGATTTTTTCATTTTTAACTTATAATGTGTTTAAATTTTTATTTTTTATATTTTTAATTTGACGTTTTCAACGGACATTGAATATACATATTTATTGTTATTATTTTTAGGTTAAATTAGTTTTTTTTTGTCTAATTTATTATTTAAATTTGATTTGATTCTCTAATATTTTTGGATTAAATTTGATTTTTTAATTTTTAAAACTAATTCAAATTGATTCTTTTATTTAAAAACAATATCTTATAAAAAGGGAAAAAATATTCACAGGAATAGTTTTAAAACAATATTAAATATT
>PYAF01004221.1:466914-485305 GCA_007407185.1 Glycine tomentella
GGGAGACCGTGAGAGCGCCGATGAGGGAGTGACAAGGAGGGAGAGCACTCGTTTCAATCTTCAATATGGTGTTTGTGAGATGGGCGCCAACATTCAATTTGGTTTTATTTAAGTCTAAAATCATCAAAGTCGGTTATTAACAAAACCGACTTTGAATTTTATAAGACAACGACGGTTATTCTATAACCGTATTTGTATCATAGACAACAACGACGGTCATTCTATTAACCGACGTCGTTGTTGTATCTTTTAAAAAAATTTACAAAATTGCCATCGTGTCTGCTACAAGGTCGGTTTTTGAACAACCGACGTTGTTTGAACGTCGTAGAATGTCATTTGTGTAGTAGTGTCTGCAACAACAGTATGAAACAGTAAGCCATCAAATTGGAACACTTATACATGTATATTGTACTGTACACATTTAAAAATGTTGATCTAATGTAAAATATTGTTGTGAGCTATGTATAGGTTCGTCGAAGAACATTAGTTGGTAATATTAATGTCACTTCCCATGTGATGCAATATGGAGATAAAGAGTTGAGCAATGATTCTCTAGCTATCTACATTGGTGCACTAGCCCCCAATCTAAGTCTTAATGAAAATGCACATTCCTTTGAACAATCTACTACTCAAACTAGACTTATTAGCCAACGAGATGCCCGTTTACTCCATCTTAGGCTCGAGGTAATTCTTGGTTGGATATTTATGTTTTTGTATAGTACCCATTTATTGGTTCATGTTAATTTTAGAGAGAAATGGAAAGATTTTCTTCTTTTTCTCCCTGCTTTATGTCATTGAAATTGAACATAAGAATTTTAAAAATTAGGAGAGAAATATTAATTGTTTGTTTATTTATTAATTGTTTTCAGTTGCAAAAGGCTCAAGATGGTTCTGAAGAGAAGTTGAAAGCTCAGAAAGAGTTAGATGATGAAATTGCACATAGGGAACATGTAGATAATGTTGTCCATCTCATAGGGGATCTCTTGTTTGGAGAAGAGAATAGCTCTGCTATGATGTTCCATGTCCGTCCAGCTGGCAAGCCCCTTGTTGATGATTGGGATTGTTTTAAGACCCTTGTAAGTGCATAATATGAGAGATTGTTGATTAATTATTTCCACTTTTTTGATTATGGAAAGAAATCGTTCTTTGATTATAACATTTAAGGGGGTCAATTAAATTTTTAGTCTCTAATTTTTTTAAAAAATTTGATTTTTAGATCATAAATTTTTGTTTGATTGATCAAGATCTCTAAATTTTTAGAAATTTTAATTTTTAATCCCTGAACAAAAAAATTGAACTTATTATTTATATTTATTTAATAAGATTTCAAGAATTAAAAATTTAATTTTTCACAAGTTTTGGGACGATAAACTATAATGGAAAAAATTAAGAGATATTGACCCGTCAAACAAAAATATAGGAAACTAAAAATTTTAATGAAAAAAATTTAAAAACCTTAACCAATCAAACAAAATTTATAGACTTAAAATCAAATTTTAAAAAAAATTTAGGAACTAAAAATTTAGTTAAAGTAACTTCATATAAAGTGTTTGTATACTATGATATGAATGATTGATGATATACATTTGCAATAAATTTCACGCAGATAAAAACTTATGAGAGCCAGTGCGGTACCTTATCAAGCTATGGAAGGAAATACACAAGAGCCTTTGCTAACATGTGCAATGCTGGCATTTATGAGGAGCAACTGAAAACAACGTCATCGCAAGCTTGTCCTCAGAAAAATCATGCTTCTTAAATTAATCCCTTAAGTTGATAATGTGATAACCAATACATTGAATAATAAATTTTGTTTCTGTTCTACAAAATGGATTATACTTGTTTGTATTAGTTTATCATACATTGGATGCATATATCTTGATACATGATCACAATATATACTAAGAGTTAATTTTTATGTTCTGAAAAAAGTTTTATATAGATAACTAATGAGATCTTATAATTAAGAACATATAATAATTAACACAAGTAGTAACGATTAGTAGATGTAATTTTAGGAGTTTTATTTTGAAAATCAATTTGTATGTTTGTTTTTGGAATCCATCTATATAGCCAAAACTTAAGAGATTTTGCCTTCTTGTAACTTTTGCGTATATATTTGTACATATGCAAAGCATGAATAAAAGAACATAAATTATTCCGTCAAAGAATCTTTTATGGTATCAGAACTCTGTTTGAATTTGCCAGGATATGACTGGTCTTAAAGAGGAGACTCATAGGTGAAGAAGACTCCATCACTTTATGATTTGAATTCCAATGAAATCCTTGAAGTTTGATTACTCGAGTGAACTACATGATATTAAAAATTGTCGTGTTGAACTTCCTAACAGACAACATACATATGCGATCAAAGAAGGAATTGTAGTGCTAGATGGAGGCTTAAAGATATTAATGTTCTTGATGTGCCAAAATTAAACTACAATTTGATATCTATTTCACAGATGATGGATGAATTGAAATGTGTTATTCAACTCATTGACAAGTTATGTGTTATTCATCAACCACCCCTTGGTTCTCTCTCCACATCACTCTACCTATTTCCCGTTCACGACGACCTTCTTTCATTACTGCGCTTCCACTGCATCCACTCATACTTTGTCTCCAAACATCTCACCCAATTTTCCATACTTCTTCTAGACCATTTGTTACCATTAATCCAGAAAACCCTCAATCTCAACCGTCCACGTGTCCAACCTTTCTCTTCTGCACAACCTCTGATTTTCCCAGCACAAATCCCAATACTATGCGGTTACTACCCATAACATGACATTGCGAGAATCATAAAAAATACAATAGAGGTTACAAAAAATTACTTAAGGAAGTCAATTGAATTCGTTCCATTAGATATGCTATTAATTCATATACGGTCCAACTTATACGATCCGCACCACTTTTGGCTTCCAAAAGTTCACCTCAACAACAAGACAAAAACACTATATGTGTCCCCTCCACCTTTTCCCTCAATTCTCACTCACCTTCTGTCACTTTACATGTTATCCAAAATTTATTCACGCCCCTGCACCCTCTTCCTAATTTTCCTTTATTTCAATTTCCTCAAATCATTAAACTTGGCACAGCAACATCGCATTACACTAACCCATTGTGTGAAGTCTTCAACATGCATCTCAAGTTTGTATTTGAAGGGGATAGTAATGATAGGATGGGCTCTAGGTCCAAAATTAAATGGACTAATGACTATATAGGATGGAGTTAAATATGTATTTTACAATAATATAATGTTGACACTTGGATAATTATTATCCATTGATGGACATTCTTAGAAATATATAAATTTATCCTTCTTTACCTATTATTAGGAAGGAATGAAATCAGAATTTTATGATTAAAAAAAACACATTTAATTCCATTAAATATGGTTTTTGGACCATTTAATTTTGATCCCTAAAGCCCATCCTATCAACTGATTGGAGCGAGTGAATGGAGTAATGTGCTCTATTTCTTCAGAGGAGATATAAAAGTTAAAACCTACAAAATTAATGGAATGCACTCCGTGGACCTATGGCACAAAAGGATTGAGACATCCTTTCTTGAAGATTATTGAGTTGATTCCTGAATGTAGAAGACACAAAGTTAGTGATGAAGTGAATAATGTAAAAAGAAGGGGAGAGAGTTGAATAGATTCCACAACTTTCAAAAAATTTCTTGATGAAATTAATTCAAATTCAAATACCCTTTTGAACAATCAAGGTTTTCCTCAAAATCTTTTATCACAAGGATAATCTTGCTTAAGAAAAATAATCACTTTTTGTTCAAAAACAGATTTTTAATGACACATCCAATTATATGATCAAAGATCAACACAATACAATATCAAAAACAACTCAATAACAAGATAATGGATAAAGAGAATCAAGACAAGGGTTTATACTCGTTCAGTTCTCAAGAGAACCTACATCTAGTTTTCTCTAAGAACTCTTATAACAATCACTATAGATAAGTCACTTTACAAACACTGTGCACAAACAAATTTATAACCTACCTTTAATTCCTTGAACCCTACAACAGAAAAACTATGAGATGAATCTTACAACTCAACAACTTTCTTGGTAACCGTAACCAAAATCATAAAATAAGATGAGAAAAATAAGGAATGGAATGAAAACACCTAGTTGTGTAGATGTAAAATCTTCAAGCTCCAATCCATGGTGTTTATTTTATGATCTTTAATGCATGATCTTGACAATATGATCTTCTCTGAAGTAAATGTCTTGTAAATCCTCTAAGAGACTCTTTCTAACTGAAATGTGTAATTTTTTCTGACAAAAGAGTCACACTAGGGAAATAACAAGATCAATATTTACAATAAAAATAGTTATAACCACCATAATCGATTATCAAAATCTATTAATCGGTTATTTTACTTATATATTATTAGGGAATTTTCGTGTGGTCAAGTGGAACCACAAGTTTTGAAATAGTAATAGCACTTGCATCCAAGTTGTCTCCCAAAGGACTAACATTAATCTAGATAATTTAACTCAAAAGACTAAGATTTTGTAAAAGTTCTTTCTCAAAGGGTTGTTTTGAATATCTAAAAGACGATGAACAATAAAATAAATAAATAAAGAATGATAGCAAGAATAAGAGTAATGTGAAATGAGGTAGCAAGATTGATCACATTATTATTGTGAGAGTTAAAAGGTTTGAACAACCAAGGTTGGACTTGATTTTCCTTTATTTCAATAAAATAAACGTAATTTATCTAATTATTCATGCAATTTATCCATAATTCATAAATATATTCTAACTCTAATGTCTTATGTGAAATAGCCTAAATTGTTTAGATTAATTTCCAATGTTTTGACAAAATAATCTAAATAATCAGCATTATCGATTAAGAATTAATCAGAGCCTAATTGGTATTGACCTATGTCTCAATTAGGTACTTTTCTTAGTTTCAAGAACCAAAAGAGTATCTGTTAACTAAACTAACGGTTCCTATAATCAAGCAATAGGTGATTAGTCTAGAACAAATATTAAGAATAGAAGAAGAGTAATAAAAGCATAAACAATTGTATTAAAAGGAGAATTATATGAGATTAGGTTCAACCATTTCCAACTTCAACAGATGAGAAGATTAATTGCTCATAATTTGAGTACAATGGCTCAAAGAAATCATACAAGATGAATTTAGTCTAAAAGCCTAGAAATAATAGTCTTTCTCTCTCAAAGAACTGCAGCATCAATTCATGCCAAGATGATTCTTCTTTCACAAACCAGGTTTTTATAAACTGTTGTGCGCTTTGGGCCTGACGCGACTCCCTCACTTAATCGTAGGTATAGCGTCACTTAAGAGAGGGCTTCGTGAATTTCCTGGCTTTGGTTTCGCTTGCTTAAGAGCCCTAGGGTAGGTTTAAGCGAGGGCCTTCAATGGTTTCAAGTGTGCTCTTTGACTGAGCTAGCTTAAGCGCATAACATGCCATGCTTATGTGAGCCAAGCTTCATCAATCAACTTCTAAATCCTCTCGCTCAAGTGCCTAGAGAGGCTCGTTTGAGTGAGGTATGTCAGTGGCTCCTCAAAATTCATTTGTCTTGGCTCGCTTAAGTGCACAAGAAGCCATATTTAAGCGAGCAAATCCCTAATTGTGATTTTTTACTCGATTCTTAGAAAACTCCATAAAAACATCAAGAAATCCTAACAACTTAACAACCTAAAGTGTCTACGTCTAATTCCTTATTTTATCCTAACTTTGAGTCAAAATAACGCTCAATGTATAAAAAATGCTATATACCCTTTGTTATGTATTTTAAGATCGTGGTAATCAATTACAATAAACAGGTAATCAATTATTTCAATCACAGAGAACAATCTTCCAATTGCAATAAGATATAATCGATTACAAGTAATTGGTAATCGATTACCCCGCTTGCAATTTGTCATATTTGCCCTTAGTATGCTATTGTAATCAATTACAACTTTGTTGTAATCGATTAATTCACACGCAAAGAGAAAATTAAGTTTTTAAGAACACTTGTAATCAATTACAAACTCATGGTAATCGACTATATGGCTCACAATAACTTCATTCTGTTGAAAACAAGCTTGGTAATCAATTGACAATATCTTGTAATTGATTATCTTGATAAGAACAACCTTGTTTCAACAAAATTTAAGTCTAGCCTAGGTTTAAACATGTTGTAATTGATTACAAAAAACATGTAATCGATTACACTATGTTAAACACTTATGTTCATAAAAACTTAGTGATCTTAGCATTCACAATCACTTATGATATCAATCTAAACATGTACAAAATAAAGTAAACTATGAGCACATATGCTTAGATATAAAAATAATCAATACAAAATGTCACATCTATGAATTCATGTTTGACATTATAAAATTACATAAACCAAAATTCTAAGACTAAGTCTTCAATATACAATCTCCCAATTTTTGTCTTTTGAAAATGCCAAACCAAAATGATGTGTATTGATGTTTTCCTTTGATTGTACGTATTTCTAAATCATAGCTTAACAAACCTTTTAGTAACATAGTCCTTAAGTACAAAAAATTAACACATATACATTATACTTAATCATGCTTTTCTCCCCCTTTTGGCATTTTAAGGCCAAAAAGACATAAAATAACAAGTAAACACCAAATCTAATCAACTAATCAAACATATGTTATGCAAACAAATCATGTAAGCAAAAAGATAGTTTATTGATAAATAATTAACAAAGGGACATATTCCATTACACTACAAAAAAGGAAATGCAACAAAAAGACATTAACAAATAGAGACATAAAGCTAGAGGCATGCTAATCATAGAGCCAAGTGTTAGGTCCTAGGAGGGGGCACTAAGGGGATGGTATGTCATCTGCAATAGCAAACAGAAAAAGAAATATGTTACATATATGAAAAATATATTTAAATCAAAACCAAAATTAAACCTTAGGTGGTGCTTGGTTGGTGCATTTTCTGTTTTCATTTTAAATAAAAATAGAAAAAAAGACTGAAAATATGTTTGGTTTGGTATTAGGAAATGTTTTTTAAGAAAATGTTTTCTATTTGAGCCCATTTTTTGAAAATGTTGTGGAGGTGTTGTTTTCAGTGTTTTCTTACATTTTAAAAATGAAAACATTGAAAATGTAGTGGCATATCCATAATTAACATGACAAATATTCGTAACAGTACAGACGACATCTCTCACTCTCTTTCGTTTCCTTTTTCTTAGGCATGACAACGGGACGGGACGGGGCGGGTATTGCATTCCCCATCCCCGCCCCCAATCTCCATCGGATTTTAAAACCCATCCTCATCCCCGCCACCGCTGGTGTTCGGGTTTTCCCCGCCCCGTCCCGCCCCTGCTATTTGATTAAAATTTAAAAAAATAAAAAAATAATGTAACTTTTTTTATTGAAAAATCGGATGAAAAAGTTAATTATGTAACAAAAAAATAATAATAAATCCACATTTAAAATATGGGATCATAATTTAAAAATTACAAAACAAAATCAATCAATTTAATTAAAAAATAAAAAATAATATATTTTTTTATTTTTTAATATTATTTATTACGGGGTTAGGGCGGGACGGGGCGGGTATCAGTAATCTCATACCCGTCCCGTCCCCGCTTTTGGTTATCGGGAAAAATCCGAATTCGAACCCGAATTCGAAAAACTCAATTTTTTTCCATTAAAATCGGGACCGATTCGGACAGATACCCACTAGTTTGGGTCCCCTTCCCATGCTACTTTTTCTAGTAGAGCACTATAACATCCGTTTTTCGTTCTTCTATGTTCTGTGAGAGCAAATCATCAATCTCTCTTCCTCAAAATTGAAGCTTGTTTCTTCTCCCTATGCCCACACAAGAGTCACTCTCGGTTTCCTTCAACATCGTTTAGTGAGGAGCAACATTGCAACTGGTCTTTCTTCTTTCTCAACTGAAGTCCTTTCTTCTCCTGTGTTGTAATCTCATTCTCTTCACTCATGTATGTTGGGATTTCTTTTTCCAATTTTCTCTCTCTCTCTCTCTCTCTCTCTCTGTTCATTTTTTTCTCAATTAAAGCCCTTTCTTCTCTCTTTTTTCGATCTTTCTCTCATGGGATGGTATGTTTGATCTCTGCCTCTCTTTTGGTCTCCAAAATTTCAGAAATCCAATATGGTTCATTTGATTTTCGATTTTGAGCATTCACATCAACTTTAGCAAGTATCGCTTCTTTTCTCTCTTTTTTGAGTTTTTTCTATACGTTTTTTTTCCCTTTTTTGTGATGTTTTATTTGTCATGTTAAAGTTGTATGGGTTATATCTTATTACTTTGAATAGTGATTTGAAATGAGATGTTTACCATTACAATTTTTTACAAAATTGATAAATAATTAAAAAAGAAACCCGACATTTGTAGGGAATGAGGCTTTTTGGTTCATCTGACACTAATAATCTGGTATTAGAAATCTGACCCTACAGGGACATCACATGTATCTTGATGAAGTTTTGTTTCTGTCATGTTGTCATAGAATTTGGTTTATGATGATTGTGATTGGAAGAATCCAAGTAAATGCTTAGCAACACTTGTAAAACCATTTTAGTTGTGTGCAATAACTGTGTGCCATGAAACCCTTGAACTATTGCTCTATATCTTATATCTTATGGTAAGAGCATTGATACGTCAGCTTCATGATTTATCAAATAATATATAAAATTTATTAATAAAAGGTTTAATAATAAATTTTAAAAATATATTATTATTATGTTAAATTAAATGCACAAAATGTGTTTATCAATTTCTTATGAAAATTGATTAAAGCAAACACATTTTATGTTTTTATTTTCAGAATATCAAAAATAAAAGTCAAAATAAATATATTTTCTAAATCTTGAAAATATAAAAATAAAAACAGAAAACATATCAGCTAATTTGTTCTCTGCATGAGAATAAAATGTTGACGGATTGTGAAATTGATTCTGGTAGCGAACAAGATCCAATTATTATTATTATTATTATTATTATTATTATTATTATTAACATACATATAAATTCGAATAGTTCTACTGATAAAAATCGAATAGTTTTTTTTAGGGAAAAATCGATTAGTTCTCAATCATGATTAGGACTAATTTTCATTTGACGGTTATGCAATTTTCATTTAAAAAATGTTTTCTAGATTTGAATTAACATTCACATCTCAAACTAAACATGCAGATTGGTTTACCATCTCAACCCATCATCTGTAAATACTTTCCCCCAATTCTTTTTATACTCTATTTCATAAAATTAATCGTATACGCTTGATTGAACTAGCCTTTTGGATCCCACAAATTGAACTTTAAAACACATAATCTGCCATCTTTTCTGAAAAAATTGTCCCAACCTTATCAAAGCTTCCCACTTTACCTTTGTCATTGTTAATCTACTTTTGTCGGCGTGCACGCGTAGGTTTATATATTTGAACATAGTATATAAACCATCATAATAAGAAAATGTTAAAATAATAAAAGGAATATTCAACACTTAAAAGACATATAAGTAATCAAACTAAGCAGAATGACTTGGCATTTCATCAACTCAACATTTTTAATTGAGCGAAGGCTCCAAACAATAGATAAGGACATAATAATCAAGATCCTAATCTATTGCAAAAAGAAAAAAGGTTCATCACTACATTAAACTTTCTCAAACTTCCATTGTGGTTAATTAATTAATGCTAATTAAAATTAACGAGTTCGGTTAATTAGTCATACACTGATGGTACGACTAGGATTGTTAATGGGTTGGTCTCTTAAGCCGAGCAGTTTCTTCTCCTTTATAGCTGGATCCTCAAACAGAAGAACCTTGTCCTTGTCCTTAACCCCAACCATATGTAGATATTCATCATCCTCTCTCTCTTTACCCTTGAAGAGAAGCCTTTGCTCTCGGGGCTTAAAACTTGTTGCCAGTGACAGAATCATTTTCAATTCTCCTGCAAATAATTAGTTGTTCACAACTTTTGTCGTCATGCATATACCCACATGAGGTTTATCTCTATTAATTGAAAAAAAATAATTTGGGTGATAAATAAGAATTGAGCAGCTTAGAAAGAAAATAAACATTTTTTTATATTTCAATTTTCACCTAACTTAAATCCAAAAGTTAACACTTAAGACCAGAACTACCCCTAGCTAGATACTAGTCCTCTCTTAAATATAAGAAAAGAAAAAATCATTTTATCTTTGTCTCAAATATAAGTATATTTTAATTACTTTTATCTTATTTAATATGATTATTTTTAAAATATTCTTTATTCAATAGGGAATTTATGTTTGATACCAAGTTCCAATAGAAGGTAGTTTTAAAAAATATGTTTTTAATTGAGAAATATATTTTTAATTGAGATTCACACAATTTAATAAACTTAACTAATTTTTCTAACTAGTGTGAAAAAAATTCTTATAAATGAGAAGGAAGAAAATACCATATTATTAGTCAAATTTCTATCACACTGATTACTGAAATTTGCAAGTGATCTGATAACATTTTCGTAAACCTAACAACAATTATTAAAATATACTCTGATATGATATTAGAATTTAAATTTAGACTTACAATTGTAAGGTGAAGGATGCCATGACATACATACTATTTTGGCCAAATCAATGGATGATCTCCAACCCAAGTTATAACCAAATTACAGAATGATTATGAAAGAAAGGGGTGTGATAGCTAGACTTACCAAAAGTTGATGTGGCCTCAATAGAAATTTCATGCGATTGTGAAACAGTTGACACTATAATTGTGATCATTCCCTCCCCTGCGCTTTGGTTGCTCTCCCTTTTTTGAACAAGCATGCCACCAGGCCTAAGTTCCCATTGGATTTCACCAATGCTTCTGCAATCCTTTTCAGTGGGTGTTGTTGCTTTGTGCCCACCATTTCCAAGCTTGGAGCTGCTTCGGCTAAACCTCATTGACCTCAACTTAATCATCTTAATTGCTTTATTAATTTCCTTTTCTTGGAAGAGCTGAAAGTGTAGTAAGAGGAGTTGAAGCAGTTGGGGCAGTTATATAATACTAGAAAGCGTGCATAAGGACGAACAAAACCATGAATAAAATATTAAGTTATGCCTTTGTGTTGCTAAAAAGCAAGACTTTAAGAGAACAGGAAAAGCCAATGAGTTCGGAACACATGGAAGACAAGTGAGGCTTTGTTTTTTCTGCTGATTTTGTGAATGACTATGACACATGGGTGGTGGGTACCTGAGAACACGCTTGCTTGATTAGTGGACCAAACTCAACAATTTCTTTTTTCTATTAATTTCTTTTTCTATTAATACCAAGTTGTTTATGCCTTGAAAGAAGTGATTATTTTTGTCAGGAATTATAAGGTGAATATTTTTTTTTTAATATGATTAGGATTTGAACTTTGAATAAATAACATAAATTATTATTATTTATGTAAACATTTGTTAATTACAAACTCGTGCGATATCAATAAGTACTAGCTACTTCGACGTACTTTTGAATTGAAATGGAATTTTTTGGTTAAGGAAAATGATAGTTCTAAGAACTGGATCCCTCTAAAGTATTATCCACTTTGGATAGAAAAAGAAGAAATCTCAATCACCCGAATAATTATCATAAAATTATGAATTTTTTAAAATTATTTCTTAACAATAATTGATTTTACTTATTTTTGTTACTAAAAAAATCACTAGCTAGTTTTAAAATAAGTAAATCTTATAAATGGTATTTTTTAAAAACTAATAATTAAAAAATATTAAGTAAATTTTTTAATGCATTAAATATTCTAATTTATAATATTTTTTTATTTTTAATTCATTAAAAATATTCTTATGAGATTTGTTAATTCTTTATTAAATAAGAGTACACCGTCTTTATATTATTATTATTTTATTTAGTTTTCTTTAAAGCATTTACATCTCGCTTTTAACTTAATTTGTTACTTTATTTCATTAATTAGTTTGTTCTAATGTCAAAGTCAGAGGTATTTTTTTTCTCAATATATGACCCTCAAAGTTATTAAATACTAATATTCAATCACTATTATAAACTCCGAGACTTTAGAGAATAAAATCAATATTTATGGTACGTTAAATTGCATGTTTTTTAAAGAAAAAATCACAAAGTTAATAGTAAAAAAAATTATAAAATTTATTTCATTTTATAAAATGTTAAAGTAAATAATAAGACTAACTGAAAATAGTTATCATAAGAATGAATGTTACTAAGAGAGGAAAAGTGCTCTTAATAATTTAATTCATATTTGTTTCCCTCTACAAAATTGGTCATTTATATTAAAATTAATCAAAATACAGAGAAGGGTAATTTGAATACTTTAAAAAGGAAAGTGCAATTTTCCATGAAAAATTGGCATTACTAAAAAATAATAGATCGTAACTGGTCCAATTTATATATAAAACAGAAAAATCATGCTTTATTGACTGTGTCGATAAATGAACCAATGATTGAATTGAAATAAATTATGCCAAAATATCGTTTTTTTTAATGTTGCGTTACTCTAAAAGGAACATGTAAAGTTGTCCTTTATGAATGATTTGTATGACCAAACATACTACAAACTAACTGGCAATCTCTTCACAAAAAAAAAAAAAAAAAAAAAACAACTAACTAACAATCTGCAAAGTTGATTATAAACTCCGCTGAGCTTGTATATTTTAGGGTTTGAGGGAGAATCCTGTTCTTGACACATTTTCAAATCATGCTTGCATTATGCCAATTATTCTATTTCCACTATTACACACGATTTTTTGCCAACATTTTTTTCCTAACACTTATTAAAAATGTTATTAAGGATTGCATGTGTTGTAGTATTCTCTCTAAACATAAAAACATGAAGGAGACAAAAATTGAAAGAGATCGTCATCCTTCCTAAATTAATAACTAGCCCTACATACTTTTTTTTATTCGTAACCAGCCCTACATAATTACTGAATAATTGTCTGCAAATCTATGTATTCTAAATAGTTAAATAGTCAAATACCACAACATATGTGAGATTTAATTTTAATTTATTCCGGAAGATAGCGAATGGTTTTTTTTAATGCTAACAATATGGATTGAACCAAGGCTCTCCTCATTTAGGTTTTGTTTGGGAGAGGGATTTTGGAGGGGAAGGGAGGGAAGGGAAAGGTTTAGATGTTGTCATCTTCTTGTTTGAGAGTTTTAATTATTGAGGGAAATGATTTGAGGATTTTTAAAACTCCTCCAAAATCCTCCAAAGCCTAAAAATTGTTGTTCTCCCAATTTGGGAGGTTTTTAGAAGGAAAAGTAATTAAAATTACTATTCTACCCCAACTACAAATTCCAAAATATATTAAAATATATTTTTAATATATTTTTACATTTAAATCATATAATTTTCATATTTAACATCTTATTAAATCTCAATTTTTCTCTCTTAATATATTTTTAACTCCCAAACAAGGAGGAAGGAACTTCCTTTATTTTCCTCTCTTTCCTTCCCCTCTCTTCCCCTTAAATCTCTTTCATTCCCTTCCCCTCCTAACTTCCAAACAAAGCCTTAAAGGTTTAGGTAAACAACCAATTTCCAAATTATGTATGGTTGAATGCATCTCCGGGTATTAGGCCTCAAATTAGGCTAAATTCTGGTCCAAAATAAAACTCTGTTTCATATAACACTTAGGCTTTGTTTGGGAGTTAGGACGGGAAGGAAAGGAAAGAGATTCAAGGGGAAGAGAGGGGAAGGAAAGGGAGGAAAATGAGGGAAGTTTTTTTCTCCTTGTTTGGGAGTTAAAAGCCATGATGCCTTAAGTTGGGATTTGATCAAGAACAAGAATGGATGAAGTGGATAATGATGTGTGTAAACTCTGATCAATATTTTGTTCTTGTTTAACAATGATGCAGTGGGGCCTATCATTTCTAATTACTCACTTATTGTTTGTTGATGATTGTTTCTTATTTTTTAGGTCTTCTTTGCAAGAGTGTTCAGTGATTGAAGGACATCCTCAATAAGTATGAAAGGGCTTCAGGGCAAGCCCTTAACTTGTAAAAATTAAATCTGAAGTATTTTTAAGCCGGAATGTCAAACAACAAGATAAAGATGCAGTCTTGATCTTGCAGCAAGTGAGAGAAAGGACTATTGATGTTAAATATTTGGGAGTTCCAGCTATGATTGGGAGAAACAAGAAGAGCATGTTCAAATTCATTAAGGACAGAATATGGAAGAAAGTTAATTCTTGGAGGGGCAAGTCTCTATCCAATGCGGGGCGCGAATTTCTCTTAAAAGTTGTGGCACAGGCGATGACTTCATACATCATGAGCCTTTATCTTTTTCCTATCTCTCTTTGTGAGGAAATAGAGAGAATTTTGAACTCTTTTTGGTGGGTCTCATGTAGAGATGGAAACAAAAGGTATTAAATGGATGCGCTGGGAGAAAATGACCATGAGGAAATCAGATGGTGGTATGGGCTTTAGGAGTCTCTATGGCTTCAACTTAGCAATGCTAGGGAAGATTGGTTGGAAATTTATTTGTGACTCGGATGCTCTTGTATCAAAGATTTACAAAGCCAAACACTTCCCGAAGAGGGGCTTTTTTTAGCTCACGGATGGGTCATAACCCATCATTTAGCTGGAGGAGGAGCATCAGGCATTCTCAGGTCTTCTTGAAGCATGGATTAGAAATTTTGTAAATTTCCGCCCAACCACTATTCTTATGCTAAGTGAGAAGAGGTGGAATGAGGAATTGGTGATTAATCTTTAATAAAGAGGAAGCAACAACAATAATGCATATTCCCTTACACTCTTATGTTGTTGATGATAGGTACATATGGCATTTTGATAAAAACAAAAGAAGGTATATATTCAGTCATATAAGGTGTTTATGGAAGATATCATTGATTATTCTCATTTGAAGGTGCCGGGAGATTGGAGTAGGATTTGGAATCTAAAAGTTCCACCTAGAATCAAACTTTTTGCTTGGAGAGCTACCAGAGCCTGCTTGCCTACCAGGATCAGATTATGAAAAAAAGGAGTTGGTTGCCCTTTCAGTTTGGAGGTATGGAGAATATCAAGATTCTGGTATAGAATTAATTTCCAGTTGTCAAGAGCTGAATCGTTTAGGGAGGCTTTTTTTTAATATCATATTTGTTTTGGATGTTGAGGACCCAGCTGAATTTGTTACTTTGAAAGTTGTGGGAGAACAAAACTTTACAATCCCAACAAGTGGTCCAACTATCCACTCAATTGCTGGTAGATTGGAGATCAACAAGAGTGATTCCAAGCTGAAAACAATGAATTAATTAGGTGGGAAGCACCTCCTGTGGAGTTCCTTAAAACAAATGTAGATGCAACTGTCCATCAAAACTCTAATGTGTGCAGTTGGGGCTTTTGTGTTCGTGACCATCGTGGTGATTTTCTTTTGGCAAAGTCTGAATGGATGCAACCTTGTGTTCCGACGTATGAAGCAGAGGCTATGGGTCTTCTTTTTGTTGTTCAGTGGGCTATCTCAATGGAGATGACTCATGTTATTTTTTAATAAGATTGTAAAGGGGTAGTGGATTTAGTTTTGTAGCCCAATCTTGATTTTTCAGAGGTTGGAGCAATTATTTTGGATTGTAAGAACTTACTAGATGTTTTCCAAACTTTTTTGTAAAGTTTGTCAACAGACAGACAAATGGTATTTTGCTCATTCGTTAGTTAGGGGAGCCACCAGGTATGCCAATTCACATATACATCATACTATACCATTTTGTATCCAATCTTCTATTATGAATGAAAAAAGCTAAGTTAGTTCTGTCAAAAAAATTAAAGTCTTGTGATTCATTTTAGGGAATCTAAACTATCTCAAACTCCTTTAAATATCTTTAATTTTACTATAGCAGGTTAACTTTTATTAAATATGATCACTTTGATAAAATCGTTATTAACTTAAGCATACACTCTCCCCGATCTAAACATAAGAAGAAAAAGTACATTATTAAACATATCTTTGCACACAAGTTTTAATTTAAAACACTATTTATAAACCACTCATTGATAGTTTACTATTTTCTGCGAAAACTTCTTGTTACTGGACGACAATCTTTGTGAATTTATAATTGTTTATAAAATCACTTTCATTGTAAAAAAGAAGTTCAAAATTTATCTAACACTATTTAATTCTCCTTTTAATGTGATTTGTTATATTTCATGACAGTACTGTTATAGTTGGTCCAAAAGTTCAGCCAAGCTCTTGACATCATGCATAACCATATTGAGACACTACTTTGAGACATTAACAAAGTTCGTGAAACAAAGGTTCCTTAAGACAATAAGAAAACTGTCACTTCTTTTTATTACAAGAAATCTACACCAAATGATCTATCAACAAAAAAGAAAAAAAATATGTTGGGATAAATGAAAATATAATAGTAAGTGCAATGTCTTTGGCTGCACCACTTGTGCCAGTAATAATATAACTGTAAAATCTTAAAGAAATAGAGAGACATGGGTTAGCTATACAACTGACTGAAATATATATCTTAACAGGCATCATGTAAAACCAGCTAGACATATAACACAATTTTAACATCCATCTTTAACATTCTCGAACCAGTATTTTACCAGATCAAGCTCACCAGAATTACTATAAAATACAGCCAATTATGGCATCAGCGTTGCTGCATTCAAGAAACCGAATCTTACAAAATGACAGGAAGTATAATTACATGGATCTCCTTGACTAAATACCAGATGTCTTGCTTTCTCACCACATTTTTGGCTGGTTTATGAGTTAACACTATTTGAGTACAATTTCTTAATACATCAATACTAAAAAGGAGAAACCAGCATCGATCAATGATTTCCCTATTAGCTTCTAGAAGAAAGCCTATTGCTATAAGCCTATAACATACGTATATAAAATATAAAATAAATAAAAAAAACCCTATCCAGACCATATTGTAATAATCCTTTTTCAATTTGTCTTAACTACTATTGGAAAAACAACATTGTGGTCCTTAACTTACAACCAACTCGTTTTTTTTAATAATTATATATTTGTGTAAGTATAAATTATTTTATATATTGATTATAGGTTCTTCCAGTTTTTCATTTTTTTTTTGTAAATGGCGATAACAAAGAAAAGAGAAGAAAAATGGCGTGGGATAGTGGTTTCAGCCATTCAGGTTCATCCAGTTTACTTCATATTGTCCTAATTAAATCAGCCCCCAATTTTTCTTTTTAAATTTGTATTTCTAACACTAATGTATTAATAATAAGATTTCTTGATAGAATTAATAATGTTACTTAATATATTATATTTATATTGATATTGCCACGTGTTGGTCCAGTTGCTAATTAGCGAAGTGAGGACAATATTTTTGATGAATAATTTATAAATATCTTTGTAAGAATTTTTAAATCTACCCTGATCTTGATAAGTCACAAGATCAAACTTACCGAAAATCTTATTTGTCGCCAGCTTTTGAGCCATTAATCACTAGGGAATAGTTTGGGAGTATAGTATTTGTGGTTTGTCTTCTCTCCACATCGTTCACGTAATCACTGATATTTTGTCATCCCTTCACACAATCTGGTTATTGATGTACCCTACGAGGTCTAATTACATGACCCCTTCCATTATGAGCTCAATGTCTAGGAAAGAAATATCGCTATCACCATCAATTCCCCTTGTGTGCTCACATAAATAGAATCAAAATCACCATCATCTCCTAAATTTGGACAACAATAGTATTTGTATATATGAAATTGGAAATGAATGTAAATATCATAAGTTTGAAACAATAAGCATAGTTTATTTTAGTTCTTTTACTCTTTTATCCTTCTTTTATTTTAGTTTATTTTTCCTTTTTTTTCTCTTTTTCTTTCCTTCTCCCTTTCTTTTCCTTTATCTTATTTTCGATTTATCATTGAATTCATATACCACCGATCCCAATTAATTTGGGTTAAAGATGTTGTTGATATTGATGTTGAATAGGGAAATAGCCTTTGCAAATATGCCTAACAAATAAGCCTAACAAATGTTCATTATGTAGAACTGAAGAACATAATCGTAGTAACTATCCATACAAGCAAGTTGACTAATATTGTTTCTACTTTTTAATTTTATGCTTGTGTTTAATTTGTATTGTTTATTTTATATTGATGTATTATGTTATTTTTATTTTAACAAATAATTTTATTACTAAATTATTTTTTGTTGTTAATATTAAAATAATTTATAAAATAAAATTAATTAATACTATTGTTCGAAATTATTAATTTACTTAATAATAACTGTAAAAATTAATTAATTTTTTTAAAAAATAATATTATTTTATAAATTATAAGATAATATTATTTGTTAATATTAGTAACAAAACATTTTAATATTTTTGTTAAACAAAGTAAATTTTAATATTTTTATTTAAATTTAAGTATTTTTTAT
>PYAF01004221.1:485405-502328 GCA_007407185.1 Glycine tomentella
CCTTAACATTAATAAAAAATAAAAAAAATATTAAATAAAATAACATAAAAGTATAGAAAATATTAAATATAACTAAAATTATACATTAATTTGTTAAATAATTAAAATAAAAAATTATTTATGATTTTGAAATCATAAATAGTTTACGACTTAAAAAATACTCTTACGACTCTAAAGTTGTATTAAAAAATAAATAAAATTTAAAGTTGTAAAATATTTTATGATTTTAATGAGAAAAAAAATACTTTTTTATAATTTTAAAGTCGTGTTGAAAAAAAAAATGAAGTTTTAAATATTTTACGATTTTAATAATAAAAAATACTAACATAATTTATGACTTTTAATATAGAAATAATAGGTAACCTACTATTTACCCTTTATTGAGTATTAATTTAAATTTTAATCTTTTAATAAAAAGAATTTAAAAACTTATCCCTTTCCGTGGCTTCGCCGCTTAGTCTGTTAGAACATTATATAAGCCTTTCAATGGATGGGTGACTTAATTTGAAACCTAAAAGAATAGATATGGCATCTTTATTTTCTCACAAATTTGATTGAAAGTGTTTTAAAATTTATATATGATACTTGACTTTGAAAAAAAAAAATGAAAACCAGCAAGTCGAAGTCGCTGAAACTAAATTATCAGGGAACATTTACACAAGAGAAACTGATGTTGAAACATAAAAGAGATTATTTCTTATTTTAATATAATAAAAAATTAAAAAATATTTTTAATTTTTACAAAATATCCAAAATTCAATTTTATTTCAATGATTGTGCGCGTAAATCATCTTTAGTGGTAGATTCTAAATTGGAATCTTAGACCACATTTTGGTGGACTTCATAACGCCACTTAAGATTGAAGATCTCTTAAGATCTGTGACCTTTTTTTCTTTATTGATAGATCTCATATTGAGATCTTAGATAATTTTAATAGGTATCACATGGATCCCATTTTTTAAATATTTAAAATTAAATTAAATTAATTAAGTAATTAATTTTAATTAATAAAACATAAAAAATATATGAATATTAATAAAATAAATAATTAATTTTAAATAATTAATTTTAATTTTTTATTTTATTTTATTTATTTATTTATCATTTTTTTGTCCTGTCATATAAAAAAATTATTTTTTTGAATTTCTTTTAAATCTTCAAGATTTTTGAGGAAAATTTGAATCTCCACTTATTTTTCCTCTTTAATGATAAATATGGGAAAAGAGAGATCTTCAATATCCCTCTCGAAGATCCCTATAAATTAGACGCCGACACTTGTAAAATTTTATTCCCTTTTTCTTTCTCTCTCTTCATCCTTTACTTAACGTCCTCCTCTTCGTTCTCTCTCCATTGTGGCGGCCCACGACGGACTCCTGGAGGGCGCCGAAATAGCAGAGGTCAGGTTGGATCTGGGCGAAAAGTAATAAGGGAATTCTTTCGTCGGATAAAAAAAAAAAGTGGATTTCTGGTAATGTCACATGTTTTTGATAGGAAGAAAAAAAAAAAGAAAAAAGAAAACAGACAATAATGATATAATTTTTTTATTTAGAATTTAGATTAAGAAAAAATAAAAAGAAAAAAGAAAGAAAAATTGATTTATAAAAATAAAAAAAAAAAAAATTTAATTTAAATTTAATTTTTTTTCATTTTTTTTCTTTCCACCCTCCTTTTACGTTTTGCTTAGCAAAAAGTAGGACAGGGTGTCAAGAAAGGTCAACGTAGAAATTAAAACCAAGTAACCAACAAATATCATGTGTTTATTTCTCTAAATATGGGAATGCTTATTTCTGTGAAGACTAATAATTTTAAGTCTTTGCACTTTTTAAATTTGATGTGATTCATTAATTTTCTAACCTACCAAGTGGGTGTTTGAAAAAGATTAATAAAGGTAGATTCAAGCTTCTCTCTTTACGATTGATAGTTTAAAATATACAGAAATTATGGAGACTAACTTCTCATTCTCGTGAATCGATATTGTAAAAATAGGAAAACTAACATGCTATAAAAGCATCTATCCATCTATGTACATCCATCCAGGAGAAACTGCTAAGTGCTAAGTGACTATACACTGTTGCAACTTGCAAGACCAGTCGTTTTGAGGGAATTGCCACTTAAAAAATTATATTATATTATTTTTCAAAAATATAATTTAATGAAAATACAAAAAATATTGTAAGACCTAAAATTTATTTAGGGGATCAACTTACCACTAAACTATCATGATTAATTATTAAACTTATGACAAAATTAATACATATACTTATATTTTTAAAACTATGTTTATAAGTTGAAAAAAAATTAAATCAACCTACCATGTTATATCAGTATCAGTCATGTAATTTATAATATATTTGGTTTCACATTTCAAATATTATTTTTTAGTTACATTTATTGAAAAAATAATAATTATAATTTCCGCATCTCAATGATCATTGTGAATGATTAGAGAAAATATAAGTATATTTTTACCAATGGAGATTTATACTAAGAGAAATCATATAAGTAAATTTAACATTATATTTTAACTCAAAATCTTAAAATTCATATTTATGAATCTTCTTTTTATTTATATGATATTTAATTTTTTTATTTTTATTTGATGTGAAACTTTATCTCATATATATTTTATCAGAAAACTTTTCTAAAAATAATTAATCAAATTTCATGATATATATTAATTATCAATAAAATCAATAAATAAAATTGGTTCACTGACCCAATTTAAAACCGGAGGTACTATGATATTACCCCGTTAGGTAAATCTTTCGAAAAATCAATGGGTGTCAAATAGTATTATTTTTTTGTATGTTCACGTTTAATCAAATCCCATGTAATTACCCTTGTCAGACTGCAGTGAGATAAAAAAAAAAAATTAAGTAGTTGGCACCCATTGATTTATCGAAACGTAGCAAGTCTCTCCTTCTACTCTGTTTTGTCCAGTAGAATTGCGAAACGTAGCAAGTCTCTAAGTAACTTAACACTGACATTCATCAGCTACAGATGGTGAAAGAAGGGAAAACTCAATAGTTTTTTTCCCCAACTTTGTACTTTAGCTTAACGATACCCAAGCCAGTAGGGATCCAGTTTTTGACTAGCTTGTTTTCTCCTTCAAAATCAAACAATGGTGGGACCTTAGGTTATGAAATTCCGGAATTTTTGTCCGTTAATTGGTACCAATTGCTAGACACCTAAATGTGCAGTAGATAATAGATTATCTGTTCCACTGTGTCACATGGATAATGGATTGAAGAAGACACACACATGTACGTAGAAGGATACGATGAAGGTAGTTGAAGTTAGTTTTTAATGCGTGAAATGAAACTGGTGTAAATTTTATCTTCAATTTTTTTATTCTAAAATTTTATTATTTAAATTTTATTTTTATGAATTTTGTCATTTTTGTATATTTTATCACTACAGATGAACTCTTTTTTTTTATCAAATTAGATGATTTTGTAAAATTATATATCAAATTAACAGTTTTTAAAAATTATTTATGAAAAATAGATTATTTTGACTTTTGATATCAATTGTAATTATAATTAACGTAAAAAGTCACTTTTCTATATTATTTTATTACCAACATAATGATAAAATACATAAAATTGAAAATTTAGATAATGAAATTTGTAAAATATTGAAGGTGTTAAATTATAAAAGTTGGATGATAAAATTTATAAAAATAAAATTTGAATAATAAAATTCATAAAATAATAAAAATTTGATGATAAAATTTATAATTAAGTTTTTTTTCCTAATGCACATGATAGAAATTGTTTTTCTAATCATATTATATATAGGTGTGAATTATTCTCTAATTTTTTATCTTCGTTAATAACTTACTTGATCACCTATAGTAATATAATCTCTCCCTCAACTATATTAATTATTTTTGGGTAAAACTCAAACCTAAACCTAAACCTTTACTGTTTAAGATATTTAAATTCAGTTTGATTAGCATAATATTAGTAACTGTAATTGTAATAATGGTCTTATCTATCATTTAGGAACTGTCAAATGCCAAAGCTTGCTGGTCGTGCAAGTCTGTAATTCGGCCAGACAATCAAGAAGAGGAATTAGAAAACCTTTAAATCTTTAATTGCTATTGTTGTCATTAATTAAATTCACCACTTTTCTTTTTGTGGTGTGGACCCTTAAATTAATTAAAAGATACTATAATCATCCCAAAATAAACTTCGGACTCAACTTTCGATCTATCATTAATGGTTATATTTTACTAATATTTCTAATAAATATTAATTTAATTTTTAATTTAATATTAATATTATTTTTTTCATCTAAAAGTTAATTTTGAAAACTTTTATCCTATTTCATGTATTTATTAATTCCTCTTATTTTGTGTAAAATCACGCTTTTTATTTTAAAATGAAAAAATTATTATTTTTATAATTATGGTATTGTCTATATATATATATATATATATATATATGTTAGTATGATAAATATATTGATTTTATTAATAATTAATTTTTATGAAAGAATTTTTTGGCCACCTTAAAATACTTACATATTAGCGAAAACGTAAATGAACAAATTAATCATAAAAATAAAAATATTTTTCAATTTAAAACAGAAAAGTGAACACAAAACAAAAACAGATGACTTCATCAATAAGATATTCAGTTCAAGTAAAAGTGAATTTTAATTTTTTAAATAAAGTCTTAATTTTATGAGAAAAGAATATAATTAAAAGGAGAAACTTCATTAAAGATTATCAATCAAATTCTTCAATTAAAATTTGTGGATAAATATTTTACATTTATAATATAATTCTAAAAAAAAAAAAACAGATGATTTTAATCCTAGCTATAATCGTATGAGCCATATAAAAAATCGAGCATAGCACGTGTTTTCTACAGGTCTAGAAACTACGTACTGTTTTTAAATCTCAGCAGACAAGACTTTGTTTAACTACTTTTTCAACGGCTAACCTGATTCTTCTCCATGTTGCCTCCTGCAGTAATAACCATAAATAGACCCTCTTCGTGGTTTCTTAATTTCTTATTACTTCCATTTCCCAAACCCCCCAAAAACACTTAATTTGTAATTTTCCTCTTCTCAATCTTCTCTTGGGTTTCTCTTGCCGTGAGATTGAACATCCACCATATGCCACAAGTTATGTAAAGGTACTCATAGTTTATCCACAAATATTAATTGTTCATATGCCACAACTTGTGTAAAGGTACTTATATTTTATCGGCAGAGGTTAATTTTGTTAGTTTTTTTTTGTTAATAGGAGCAAGTGAAACTTTGACTTTTTTCACCTTTCCTTCCTTCTTAACCATCCAACAAATTAATCTTATATATATGTGGTTAATTAATTTCTCCCCTTCTAGTTATATGGGGTTCATGATCATAATATGATGATAATCCTAATGCATAATATTCTTTCGTATTTTATGCAGAGAGAGTGAAGGATGAAGCACATGCATAAGATATAGCATGCTGACAGAAGATAGAGAGCATATCTGAACATACCCAACAAGGCTTTGTGTATGAGCAGTTGTGCTCTCTTTTCTTCTATCAACATATCAGTTCCTTGCCGGTTGGAAACACTAACTGAACTCTCCAAACTGAACTTCTTGAAAGAAAAAAAATTAGCATGCATGGCAGCAGGGTTAAGTTCTTTTAAAATTACTTTTTTATATACATCATTCGTTTTCTTATATTCTAATTTACACTTTAACTCATTAAAATGAACAATTAACCTGAAGTTATATTAAATTATTAAGAAAAAATATTTTTTAATTTATTGTTATAATAATTTTCATTTAGTGTATTTCTTTTCTTGCTTACTATCATTTAACTTATTGAATATTTGGTTTATCTAACATAGAAAGTATTAGTAAAATTAAAGTTTGAAATCAATTTTTAGGCAAAACATTATTCACTCTCTATTTATGAAATTATATATATAATAAAACTCATGGTATGCACATTCTACCATTTTACCTTATTAGCATTTAAGTTATTAGAGTGAAACTAAATTTATTTAATTCACCATTCGTCATCGTTATCTAATAAGTTGTTCTATTGGTTTAAAAAAAGGGCACTTAATGCATGCTGTAACATTTAAATTTGGATAAATCACTTATTTTTTAAATTTGTTTTTAAAAAACTTATATAAATAAGTAATTAAGTTTAAAAAAAAAAAAAGAAAACACGCTGTTAAGAATTAAATTTAACAAATGTTATGTATATTTGATCTGGAAATATATATTAAAAATAAAATCAATTTTAAAAACTAATTAACATCATTGAAATAGAAATTCGGACTCCAACAAATAAAAAAAAAGGAGGGGACAGAGAGGCTGTGTTGTCCCCTAAAGCCAATGCTATTACTGAATTTAAAAATTTGATGTTTATCAAACTTTTAGATTCTTTTTTTACTGCATCAAACTTTTAGATTAATTAAATTTCGTTTTTCATGTGTGTTTAAAATTTATTTGTTATTTTTTTTTTCCACAGAATAAAAAAATTATTTATGTTATTTAAGCAGTGATGGTTATTATTAAATATACCTTAACTATATATGATTTCTTATTTCTCATTAGAGATATGGTTTGATATTTAGTCTTCATAGGATTGATCTCGTCGTTGTTCAACTATGCTAATGTTAATATATACGATTTGTACTCGGTATTCTTGTCTTAAAAGTTTCACATGAAGAAGTTTCCACAATAAATTTTTTTAATAATTAAATCATTAAGATAATGCAGGAAATTTGGTTTTCATTTTGCATGTGGTCACAAATGACCTATATAACACAAGTTGCTTAATTATTATTGAGTTCATTGGAAAATTGAAGTGAAACTCAGATGGCAGGCCCAAAATTCATCAGTTTCTGTTTCCTAGCTAGTTCTTTTCGTAAGCAGCTATGCCATAACTTGCTGCCTAGGTGATATATGCCACCCAAAAGAACACGCTGCAGCATTATTTGTATTTGGAGATTAATTATTTGATGTTGGAAACAATAATTACATCAATACCATTGCTGATAATCAGGCAAATTACTCTCCATATGGGGAAACCTCCTTCAATTATCCAAGTGGTAGATTTTCTGATGGTCGCGTGAATCCAGATTGCACAGGTATATATATAATAATTTTTGTTCTATGAGCTTAATTAATTAACACCTAGCAATACCTTACTAATAATGTGAGAACTTTATTGCAGCTGAGTATCCTAAGTTGCCTCTAAGCCCACCATATCTATTTCCTGGTTTTCAAGGATACGTTCATGGGGTCTATTTTGCATCAGCAGGAGCTGGGGCTTTTGTTGAAACTCATCAAGGACTGGTCTGTTGTACATTACTCCCAGTTATATAAGACTCGGTTATCTAATTTGAGATTAAAAAAATGATTAATTTAATTGGTAATAATAAATATATCTTAAATTGATAATTTTTTCAAAACTATCTCTGTAATTAATTAATATTTCTTTTTTTTCTAATTATTTGTCAATAAGATGAATTTCTTCATAAATTAAAATTAATTTATGTGTAAACTAATTTGTATAAGTTTTCTCATATAACTCACTAAAAGATGAGAGTTTCTATAAATTAATCTATGCATAATTAAGTCAATTTGAATTTATGAATATACTTATTTCATTTTTCTTTTTCTTATTTTTTATTTTGAAAAGTATTTCTGGATAAGATTACCTGAACATACCCTAAAGTTCTACATTTAAGCAGTTCAACTTGATATAAATTAATTATACCATTCTAAATAGTGATTTATATAATCTGAAACATTAATTACATTAGGGGATTCACAAGACAAGAGGGAGGAAATTTGGGGTTCTTAACCAGTCAGTTTTGGGTTGTATTCCATTGGTCAAGGCACTAGTAAATGGATCTGAAGGTTCCTGAGTCGAAGAAGCTTCAGCACTAGCCAAACTACATAACAGTGTGCTTTCTGTGGAACTTGAGAAGTTAAAGAACCACCTAAAAGGATATTAATATTCATACGTTGATTTTTTTAACTTATCATTTGATCTTATAAACAACCCTTCAAAATATGGTAGGTGTAATGTTATGTAACTGCGGATTTACAGTAAGTGAAAATTTAATCTCATCTCTGTGTTATGATTTTGGTGCCTTAATTTGTTGTAAAGGGTTAAAAGAAGGCGGTGTGGCATGCTGTGGCAGTGGCCCTTACAGGAGAGATTACAGTTGCGGAGGTAAAAGAGCAGTGAAAGATTACCATGTAAATTAAGGTCCTGTTCGGGTGATTGTCAATTTCTAGTTTTTCATTTTAAAATGTAATTTCTAAATGAACACGTATTTTACAAAAATTGGACTGATTTGGTTTTTTACATCATTTTAAAACAGTTTTCACCTCTTTTGATAAACAATAAAAATTAGTTTATAGTTTATTGTTATTAAAAAATAGCTGTTAAAATCAACATAAACACCGAATTCACCTAAAAATTTGACTGAAAATAAAACTTTATTTACAATGAAACATGACAGTCAAGAATATTCATTCATGCATACTCATTATTTTTATTTTATTTTATGCCAAGATATATCAATGGGAGATTGTAGTCACACAACACTTCCTCCTAGACACTTCCTCCTAGAGATCACTCCCCTAGTGTTGATGATCTGACTAATGTTTCAATTTCCAGTTCGTTTGATGTTGTTCCAAATATTTAAATTTTGTGAGAGAATTTGTACAAGTCTTTTTTGGTTGTTGTACTTGTACAACATGCTTTGACTGTTTCTAAAGCCTTGGATTGAGATCAAAACACATGTGAAAACTTTGTCAAACTCATTCAATCAAAGGTCTAGAAACTGCCCCTTACATGTTGTGCCAGCACAGCAGCTTAATATAGATTTTCCCGGGGTGTTCATATTTGTAATACTGGGATTTTACATTGCATAATTAATTATATCTACAACGTATCCATCAAGAAAAAGCTTCCCAGCACTACCCAAAACCAAAGACACGAAAAATTCTATTCCAACGCTGTAATATGACAACATTCTTATTATCAACCTTGTCTACCCTTCTACACTTGTCATTCCCTCTTCACAAATCGTCCCTGCAAAATGTAACAAAAAGAAATTCATTTCAAAAGAGTTCAAGGAGAGCAAGTTGTTCAGCATGTCCAGAATAGGAATGAGTAGTTTCATATGTTTTTAGAGTGTTGGTAACACATTTTCTAATCCCCTAATCCTTTTTTAATAATGCTATCAACACATTCTCTAATCCTCTTTTTACAACACGCTTTCTTTTATTGGTTTAGAATTAGAATTCGTGTGAGTATCAATAGTTTCAGAATAGGACCCACCAAATGAAAAATTAAACCGACATACTTAGTGAGATCCACATGGTTTTCATCCAATAAGAAAATGTGTAAGAAATAAAATGTTACTAGCATTTTTCATTTTTTTTTTAGTAGTCCACCTTCACTTATAAAAAAATTATTAAAATTCACTCTTGACTGTACCGAAGAAAGTAATAAATTATATCAAAAACAGAAACGTCATATAATGAAATTCTTTCCAACAAACAGTGTCAATAAATACATAAATGCATTCTTAACAGGGTTGATGGAAACAAGCTAATTATGCTAGTTAATTTCCACATGATCAAATTTGCATTTATATTAAAAAAAAAAATCACTACACTACTACATGAGATCTCTAATGCTGGTACTGTTACGACTTATTGGCTACTGTCAGCAAGAGATTTCTAATCTTAGGAACTAGACCATGCCCACCTCTCATCACATGGGGGCATGCCAATTGGCCCAAACAAGATAGTACCACGTTCTCATAATCGTTACCTTCACCAGTAAACATTCCTCCCTCCCATCAATCATGAGTAACATTACATCCCTATCCTATCATCATAGGACCATGATCGATAAGAGTCGAACAAAGTTTTAGGTCCACTGGCAAAAAAATATTTGTTATTAGTATTTATAAAATAAAAAAGATCTCATGTTGATAAAAATGTCAAATGTTAGTAAAAAGGTCCAACACATTTAAAGTAAAAAATCTCTTTTAAAAGTTGTTTTATGTCTCACTTATCGTTAAATCAATCCTGTGGTTGAAGGTCGTATTATGAATATGGACAAAACAATCAAATCCCAGAAACATGTTTTCCTTGTACATATTATTGATTTAAGCATTGAAGTAGCATTGCAAATACCACTTTCAACTCATTACTCACTGCAACTCTTGTAGTTCTCTCGATCTCTACCTTAGGAGTTAGGATCAGGTGAGCCTAAATCCCAGGAGCTTGAACAGAACACACTTACCCCTCCTTATTTTCCTTCTATATCCTCCATCTAGTCATACTCAATAGTATGGAATACATACAAAGTTATTATTTGATGCATTTGCCCTATTTGCTTAATAGCAACTAGAACTACCTAGCATTAGTACATAGAAGTCTATAGGGTAGGGAAATTGGCACATATGACTTTATAAAATGGGTTTACACTGTAAGGTAAATTCTTGAATCTGAAAATCTTACAATAGTATGATTTTATGTTTAAGAATTTTTTTTATTCGTGTAAAGAGAGAAATCAAATTAACTTTTTTTCTTGGTATAGAATTAATGAATGGATGTTAGGCAACCCATAAGCTCAATACAAAAGCTTTCATCAAAATTTGTCTCAAGAAAAAGATGCAATTTTTTGTATCTATATAAATAAATTAGAGTGTCTGTTAAAGATCAATATAGTTTTGTATGTCATTAAATAAGCAATTGTTTCATGAAGCAAATGTCGAAACTTTGACAATTTATGACTATGCATGTGTGTTTGGATTTGCTATAGTTTAGAAGATACCTACTTTTTTTCTTTCTTCAATCTCTTTGCAAGATTTTGATTTTCTATATTGAATACAAAATAGCTTAGTTCAAACACACACTAAATTAGTAAATTATGAAGTAACTGTGTCTTACCCTAGGCCAAAGAGGAATTCCTAATGCCTAATGGACAAAACATAGATTAAGTTTATTAAATATCTTTGCAATCAATATAACCGATGGCATGAAGATGTTTTTTTAAACATCAAATGTCCTCCATCAAGAATATGTAGCCAATACATACACACAGGGATTTCTAACCTCCACCTATTCATCTGTAGGTTAACATCCTTCATATTATTACTACCATTGGTTAAACTAAAAACTCATTTATTCTTTTGTTAAAACAACTTTTAATATAGGGTCATAACGTCTTTCTATTTATTATTTTTTCAAAAAAAAAAAGTAACACTTTCTGATGAAGTTACATAGCAATAGAATAGAAGCAACCAACCAAGAGAGTCTAACTCAGTTTATTGGGTGTGTGAGTGTTATAAACCCTTGATATCGTGTTCAATTTCTACGGACCAAAAAGATTAAAAGCAACCCAACTCTTGCAAAGTAACAATGAAAATAGGGAATAGTACCTTCATCCTGGGCCGTTTCTCAGCATTCAGTTTGCGAACTTCATAACGGATCCTCTTAGAGAAGAGCCTGCTTTGTCTCTTCTCCTTGTATCTCTGCACACTTGCCTCTCTCTGCCCCAACTTCCAACCCATTTCTTCCTTCACATTCGTCTTGTTAGCCCCACAAATTTCAGGAACATTCCATGCATTCCCAACAACACCACTCCCCCAACCGTCCCATGCAACCTGTTTTAAAACCAACTAACCCATTAATAGAGTGAGAGCATCACATTCACATCATATATAAGTGTCCATGCATACAGCATACTACCCCAACCTAAAAAAAATTTCTCTAGTATCTAGCCATTCCATTGAAAGCTATCAATTTCTGGTAACCCTCCAACATGCATCTACCTTTCTGACGGTTAATTATTATTCATTAATTATGATCATACAAATCTGCACAGTGCCCAACCCCTCTCACCACAACTACTCTCTTCATTCATATTTATAAGATCCAAGTTTGAAATTGTTGTTTTTTATTTTTATAAGACTCAATCTATAATATTACTTGCATTAATTATTTTTAGACTAAAAACATCACTCATTATACAAGAAAGAAAATATATTGACAAATCAATAGAAGAGAGAGAAATATTAATGACTAGGATAGTTTTGAAAAAAATTATAAATTTAAGATAAATTTATTACTATTAATTAAATTAATTATTTTTTTAATCTCAATGAATTAAGTAATTAGTTGTGAACGGAGAAGTAACTTAATTGGGTCATGGTCATCTACCTCGGGCCAATGCTTCCAAATCAGGTAAAAAACTCAAAAATAGAAAAGCTCTACAATGTACCCCAATAAAAGTCATAATAGAAGCAAACCCTTAAGTGAAAAGTTGAACCAAAAAAGTTATGAATACCAAATCGATCCCTCGTCATTATAAAATTCAACTAAGGCACAATCCGACACACAAATAAATAAATAAACTAATTGTACTTCACACGCGCCCACCAAATCTTAAAAGCAAATCAGTGACAATCTCCCGTGACCCATCCTCATCTTTTTACTCTCCGTCAATCTAGTGATCCAACATCTAACATAATTGATAAAATATTCACACAAATTAAAAAGGGGTTAATCATGTTTTTTCATTCCCCCGAAATTGAAAGTTCTACTTTTTGTCCCTATGATTTTTAAATGCTCAAACTTTGATGAGTCTTACTCTACAAAGTTTCAGTATAATTACTGTTTTTTACCACAACAAAGATCGAATTTAATTCCTCATGCATCTATTCAACCCTCACCACCAGGCCAATTCAAGTAGATCTATGTATAATTACTTAGTGCATGTTTAAATTAAAATTTGTAAACTTAAATTTGAATGAATTAATTTTGCAAAAGCAGTCTTGATATTACTTTTCAACTGAAACTTCAAACTAGTTGGTTTCAAACTTTCAAAACAAATATTTTTGTGCAAATTTACTTTTGAAGAAAATCAAACATATCACAAACCTGAATAAGTTGAAGGAAACCAAACATAGCCTTAATTGGTTTGTCCAACAAGGGGCAAAACCCATGTGACGAAAGTTTGGGTATTTAAAAAATTGCAAAACAAAAAGTGAGGGTTTTAATTTAAAAGCGTAAGGACAAAAATCAATAATTGCCAAATTGTAAAAAAAGAGAAAAAAAAAAGTTTATGCACGAGCAATATAAAAAAAAAATTACACATTCTTCTGATCACAATCCTTCGACATATATGATAGATTAATAGATTTACTAATTTTGAAAACAATGATTTAAAAATAATTGAAACGATAAATCTGCGATTAGATTAGATTGAGGGGATGCATAGACATTGAAATCATAAAAAAAAACAATTAACCCATGAAATAATTGAGAGTGAAGGGAAAAAACATACATGGGGGACGAGGGCATTATGAAAGAGGAAACCATTGAATATGTCAGGGACAGTCTGTGGGGCCCCCTCCTCCTCCTCCTCCCCCGCGACGTAGAGAGAGCCTTTATCAGACCAAGCATTCAGTATTCCCTGGTGATCCAGCTTCAACGACAACAACCCAAACGACGTTGTTTTCGCCTTCGTCTTCGTTTCCCCCGTGACGCAATAACTCGTGACCTCCTCCATCGCCTCCTTCTTCTCCTCCACCACCTCCGAGTAGCACACCCACCGCTCTTCACTCCCCTCCTCGCTCTCCCTCCGCCGCATCGCCTTCCGTACCAGCCAGTTCCCGGTGTCCTCCGCCGGACACGTCAGCACCGACATCGACCCTTCCTCGGTCGTAGTCGTCGTCGTCGTCGCCGAATCCTCCTCCAGTAGTCCGTTGAGTGTGGCCCCACCGTCGGAGCTAAAGAGAAGCGCCACGTTCTGCTCCTCGTGCATGTCATGGTGGTCCGGATGGAGAGGGAAGAGATTCAACTGCGGCTGTTGCTGTTGCTGTTGCTGCTGTTCTTGTTGTTGGGCCTTAGGCTTGGGCTTGGGCTTGGGCTGGGTTGTTTTCATCTTTTTCTTAGGACCGGATAACTGAAGCCGCAGGCTGACAAACTTGGGCTTCCGCGTCTTGGTTCTGTTCCCGCGGCGGTGCGGCTTAAACGAGGTGGTGGTGGAGGAAGAAGAAGAAGAAGAATTAGAAGAGCAAGAAGTGGTATTATGATGATACCTTCTATTGGGCTTCCGCGTCCTCTTCATAATAGAGGTTGCTTGAATGTCCAACGAAGAAGGACTGTTCTTGTTGCACATCACAAAAACACACTCTTTGGGTTTTCTTTTTGTTGGAGTTTCGGTTTCTGGCTGAACGGGGAGAAAGAAAAAGTGAGGACTTTTCGTGGGGTGGGACACGGACGCATCAAGGGATGATGTGACGTCTTGCCCGTATGACACGTGGAGGTCTCTGATTGGTCCGGGGAGTGGATTCTAATGTTATCTGGATTTCGTTTTTGGAAGAGATGAGGTGATAGATTGGGTTTGGAGGGAATTTGTGCAAGTGTTAAAAAAGTGTAAAGCTTTTGCTTCCCTTATTGGCACTCTAGATTACGTTACTCTCTCCAACTGTTATTTTTTTATATTTTTTTTCTCCTTATATTCAAATCAAAGCGGATTTTAGAAAAGTCTGGATATACACGTGTATAAAATGTATCTTTAGTGATAGATTTTAAATTGAGATCTTAGAACATTTTTATTGGTAGATCTTAAGTAAATATTTTGAGGTTTATAATATCACATAAAATTAAAAATCTCTCAAGATTTTTCTAATTTTTTTCTTTATTAGTATATCTCATTTTGAGATCATAGGAAGAGAGAAAGAAAGAGAAAATTTATTCTTTTTTGAACAATCTTGAAAGATCTTGTACAAGAACTCATTTTCCATGTTGGAGATCTCTCCATTTCTTTTATTGGAAGATCTTATGAAGATCAGATCTTAAATTCAGGATCTTTATTTAAGATTTATTACTAAAGATACTCTAAATATATTACACATAATTGAAATTGAGATTAATATGAGTATAATATAATATGTACAAATTAAACTTTTAAATAAAAATATTGATATTTTTAGTTTTATTTTATTTATAAATATGCATATATTTTTAATAGTCTAAATATGCATATATATATATATATGTAATTGATTAATTATTGTAGAATTTTGTTTATTTAATTTAACTTTTAAAAATACTAAAAATAAATTTATGCCACTACTATTTTAAAAATATCGGATATCAAATACCAAAAAAACGAATATTTATTATATCATTTTTTATTTTTAAAAAAGTTATTTAATACTCCTGCAGTAGTATTCACATGATGTTTGTGTTAATAAGTGATAAGAATAGATTTCAAATCCGATTAACAAAATATTTACTATTAAAAAGAGTTGTAAATGATGATTACGTCATAAATTAGTGTATATTACTTAGACGGTATTATGTCAATTTATATTTAAATTGGATGTTTATTAAGAAAATAGTTGTTGGAAAGTTATTCTTTAATATTGATATTAATTTGTTATTGGTGAAGGAGGGTAAGAGAGGAGTCATGTGAATTGAATAATGAATAATGAACAATGATAAATGAATTTGTTTGCATGCAATTGAGTAACGAGGACTTGCACGAGAAAGTGCAGGGTGGGTCCCACCTTCGGTCTGCCGTGATGTGTCACAACACAACCCACACAAATATCTTCCATTTGACCTTTCTTAAAATAATTTAAAGTTTTAAACAGGTATAAGTAATTTGTATGAGTTGTATCATAACTAGAAGGAGTGCCCGTGTGATACACCCGTGAGAATGAAATACTTGTATAATTAATTAATTATATGATAATTAATTAATAGAATTAATTATCTATAAAAAAAAAAGTTGTGTTTGATATTTGTATTGGTCAAAATATAATGGATAATAATCATGCTTTCCATTTACTTATAACTAAATAATTTAGCTATAGGTAATGTATCAGAAATAATTATGGTGGAAAGTTTAAAAATAAATTTTTTCATCTATTCTAAAAAGAATATTCTTCATAATTTAGCTATTCCTAAAACACTTCAACAAGATGGTGTAATTCAGAGAAATAATAGATCATTGTATGAAATGGTTAGGACCATGTTCAATAATAACTCAACATTCATACACTTTTGGACTAAAAAAGTGAATATTATTTGTTATTTGTAAAACAAAATTTATATAAGATATCTCTTAAAAAATATTCCATATGAATTATGGAAATAATGAAAACTTAATATTTCATATTTGAATGTCAATGTTTTTCATTATAAACATTAAGGACAACTTGGATAAATTTGACTCTAAGTATGACAATGAAATATTATCTGGATACTCTCAAACATTTATACAACTCTACAACCTCACTTATGGAAAACGCTTTCCTATGAAGTTTAATGACACCAAATCTAATATAGCAATATCAGAGCTGAGTGAGTCTGTTGTAGATCTCAAACATGACGATGGCATTGGACTTTCAACATAAACATATCAGTCAACAAAGGCAGATTTTTAAAAATAATATAAATTAATTATTTAATTAGGAAAAGGGGGCAAACGGGGCAATATTTAGGAAACTGGTGCACCCAAACACGCCCCATCTGGGCGTGTTTAAACACGCCCAGATGGGGCGTGTTTGGGTGCCCAGTTGCCTATATATTGGCCCAAAAAATCTCAGAATGCATAAGCCTTTTCATTTTGCGTGTTGTGTAGAAGTTGCTCTGCTTCAGGATCTACAGGTTGGGATTGGATATTTTGTGAAGATTAGCGCTGCAAAGAAATAAGTTCTAAACCCTAAACAATGTTGCATATTATTTAAAGTTGTTATATTTTTTACTTAGAAAATTGTTAGGGCCATATAAAATTGTTAGCGACATAGCTGTTAGATTGATAGTGTGTTATGTTTACGTTGTAGGGTTTAAGTTCAGGGTTGATATTGAGATTAGGGTTTATGGGTTTGGGGTACACACATAGGGTTTA